>PVJH01010662.1:0-72694 GCA_004026705.1 Nesogale talazaci | reverse complement strand
AGAAGCATTCTGTCTGTACTTCTTCAATGGTACTTCCAATTTTCTTTATCAGTGCCATTACTCAAGTGCATCAGTTCATCTTTGGTCATCTTTATTTAATGTTCAACTTTCACATGCATGTGAGGCAATTGAAAAATACCTTGCCTTGGGTCAGGTGTCAACTCTCACTTTTCTGCTTTTCAACACTCTAAAGAGGTCTTGTGCAGCCAGGTAACCCAATGCAATATGTTGTTCAATCTCTTGACTGTTATTTGCATAAGCATTCACTGTGGATCCAGGCAAGACAAAATCATTCACAACTTCAGTATTTTGTCCATTGATAATGATGTTGCCCTTTGGTTCAGTTGCAATGATATTGGTTTTCAACATATTAGGTTGTATTCTATATTGAAGAATGTGATTCTTGATTTTCTTCATCAAGTGCTTCAAGTCCTCATCACTTTCTGCAAGATGATTGCATCAACTGCATATCACAGGTTATTAATAAACCTTCCTTCAATTCTGCTGCTGCCACCATTTTCATATCATCCAGATTTCCCGATTATTTTCTCTGCATACAGATTGAATATATATGGTGAGAGAATACAACCCTGACAAACACCTTTCCTTATTTTAAACCATGTTTACACAACTGCTTCTTGATTCATGTACAGGTTCTCTATGAGTACAGCGAAGTGCTCTGGAATTCCTATTCTTCTTAAAGCTATCCGTATTTTGTTATGATCCACCCAGTTAAATGCTTGGGCATTGTTAATAAAACACAAGTAAGCCTCTTTTTGGTATTTCCTGCTTTGAGCCAACATCCAGCTGACCTCACCAATGCATTCTTTCTCCTGTGTACTCTTCTGAGTCCAGCTTGAATTTCTGGTATCTTCCTGCCAGTGGTACAACTGCAACCTTGGTTGAAAGATAATCAGGAAAATTTCACTTACATGTGATACCAATGATGCTGTTCTGTAGTTTGTGCATTCTATTGGGTCACCTGTTGGGTACAAATATGGATCCATTTCAGTTGGTCAGCCAAGTACTGTCTTCTAAATTTCTTGACATATTCGAGTTAGTGCCTCCTGTGCTTCTTCGGTCTGCTGGAAAATTTCATTTGGTGATCCATCAATTCTTGGAGGCTTACTTTTCATTAATTTCATCAAGGCAGCTTAGACTTCTTCCTTCAGTAGCACTGATTTGTGCTCATATACTATGGTTGAATGAAATGGTTGAATATTGACTAGATTTTTGGGTGGGTGGGTTAGACAGGGCTCTCTAGGGAGACAAAACCAGGACACTAATAATTCTATATATTTATATAGATAGAAATATATCTAACATAAGAACAAATAGTTAAGTAATCTATAAAGCAGTACAAATGGCTCAGTGCAACTCACTGTGAGAGACAGCTAGTATACTGGCAGTCCTTCGAGTCTTGAGGGCTGCCGAGTTCTATAGAGCAATTCAGACTATCAGACCACAAGCAGCAAACAGCAAGGCAGGTCACCAACAGTCAGCCAGATGACAGAGTCCAACAGTCCCCAGTTCAAGAGATATATATTTCAGGAGCATGGCAAAGCAGGACTTGAAGGAACCTTAACTCACAGTGGGACAGTCCAGAGATTAGTTATTCCACGGGTAATGTAGCTGCAGATTGAGGCACAGGACAAATAAGGCAGCCAGCTGGTCCAAAGATCTAAGAACAAGAGAGCAAGGCAGGGATCACTGAGCTATTTTATCTCTGCCCTTCAATCAATCACATGTGTTCATTGGCCATGTTGTCACAACAAACCTCTCCATCTTCTTTGGCCTTGTTGGCATAACAAAGTTACCTATCATAGTAGGGGAGTACAGTGACTCTATATTCTTTCATTCTTCTTTGGAAGTTTCCTCCATCATCATTATTTTGCTCATAGAATAATTTAATATTGCAACTCAAAGTTTGATTTTTTCCTTCAGTTATTTCAACTTATGATATGAAAGTTTCTGTTTAACTTTCACGTCCTCATTTCTTCCATTTCTTTTCGATTTCTATCTTGAAGAGTAGGCTTCAGTCTTTTCTGACATACCTTTGATGTTTTGTTTCTTTCCTCTTTTTAAATTACCTTTTACTTTCTTCATGGAAGGTGTTCTTGTTGTCACCAGGTCTTCTACCATAAAAGTTCAATGTGCCAAAACTGTTCTTGAGATGTTCTCTAAATTCACATGAGGCTTACTCTAGACAGTTTTTTTGGCTCTTAGGGATTTATTTTCATTTTCTTCAGTTTCAATCTGAATGTACATATGAGCAATTGGTGGTCTGTTCCACAGCGAGTCCCCTGATAAACAATATAGAAACATTCCCTAAATGGATTATTAGTCCCAAAATGGATGACTATTCAAAGGCCATTTCTACAAATAACAATGGAAAAGGATTATTCAATAACTTCAAGATACTGGTTACCATGTGTTCTTAAAGGACCTGTGGTGGTGTAATGGTGACACATTGGGACGCCATCCACAAAGGTGGCCATTTGAAACCACCAGAGGCTGCATGGGAGAAAGATGGGGCTTTCTGGTTTTGCAAACAGTCACAGGCTCAGAAACTCAAATAGGGAGAGTTCTACCCAGTCCTATTCAGTTGCTTTGTCATCGAGTTTGGTTTTTGAGATTTGTGTTCCGAAATCCAGTATATTGAATCACCTGATCTGAAAATGTGGTTCCTCTGCCTAGAAGCACTTCAGGGAGGTTGAGAAACAGAACGTGACAGTCTATGACTTTAGACAGAATAATAGGGAATGAGGAGAATATTCACAATAGTATTTCTAAAATCAGAAACTAACACGACCAAGTTGGCATATGAAATAAGTCAGCTGCTTCCTCATCTGGTAAGACATGTCTTTATAACACCGCAGGAAACTTATTGTTTCTCTTGAACTGGTTTATTCCAAATCTGCCCCACCCCCTTTATCCAAGGGATCTAGAATCAGTAAATTGCCTCCAATATTAGCCATTTCAATATACTAGAAAGTCTAACAAAACATCCTTTCACTATTTCCTACTTTTACCTCGAATGTCTAGATACCTTCTGGTTAGCTGTTATGAAGGAAATTCTGACTCAGGAAGATGCTCTGTGTGTCGGACAGAACTGCTCCATAGGCTTTCAAGGCTGTGCCTATCAGAAGCAGATCATTAGGCTCACCGTCCAAGGTGCCTAACGGTGGGTCCCAACCATCAACTTTTTGGCTCATATTTGTGTGACTAACCATTTGAGTCATCCAGGGACGCCATGTCATGATATATGTCCTTTAATTAGAAGTAACAACAAAAACAACAGCAACAACAACAGACATAACAAAACAACAACAGCAACATATGCTGAAACATTGCTTAGGAAAAGAGAATGATCGCGCTTGTAGACAGGTGCTTTAAGATCTGTGGTATACGGGGTTTCATTTAGTCCTCATTAAGATTCTGAGGTAACCATTTCTATTCTCATTTTTCAGGGCCTGCGCCCCGGTGGTGTACTGGTTGAGTGTGGAACTGCAGCCCACTGGCTTGGCGGTTCAAATCCAGCACCAGCTCTCCAGGAGCAAGGCTGGGTCTCCCACTCCCACCAGAGGGCAGGGATGCCCAAAAAACTATTTTCGCTTTTCAAATAAAGAACCCAAAGCTCAGAGAAGCCCAGCACTTTTCTCAAAGCTACAGAGCTTCCAAATCAGTAGCCAAGATTCAGGCCCCCTTCTGACTTTAGAACTACTTGAAGCTTTTTCCAGTTTGAAAGTTAAAGGATCCCCTATACTTAGACATGCACGCGGTTGCTTAGTGGGATTAGCTTCTAGGTGAAAGAACCGCTAGATGAAAAGATCACTGGGACGATTCTCATATTACCTGCCAGCACTGGATCCCACAAGAAGAGAAAGACAAACACAATGAGGAGGCCGCTCATGACCAGGAGCTTCTGTTGAGGAACCTGGTGGCAGGGCCTGTCACTGGCAGTCCGAGAACAGAGAGATGGTGAAGTTGAGCACTCCTTTACAAACCTCTCAGATCTCCAGATACCAAGAAGTACCAATAAGAAGCCCTGAGGCAGCTCAGCTGGCACAACTCGCCTGAGGACAAAACTGACAGTTCTTTCCTGTTTAACAGCTTTTTCCCCAGCTGACTTTTTCAATGACTCAAGAGAGATCGGAGAATTCTACGCTTTCCCCCTTGAAAGAAAAGCAAAAACCAAATCAATAACCATGTAATTAAGACATTATCTTTAGAAACTTTAAAATGTTAAAATACAAAGAAATGTTGTATGTGAGTCCCACATTTCAAAGGCAATCTGTATTGTCTCAGCGTGTTTCTTCTATGCCTAGTTTTAGATATTCTATTTTGCCTAGTTATGTGCTTATTATGCTCATAGCTAAACACCTGGCTCTTTAATTTTTTTCTTTTTTTGGGCATCACTGCTCTCCAGTGGTGGGAGTAGGAGGCCCAGCCCCACTGCTGGAATTGAACCTCCGTCCCAGTGGGCTGCAGTCCCGCGCACAACCACTACGCCACCGGGGCTCAGCCCTAGCACCTGGCTTTTAAAGCTTGATATACACCATGATGCTTTTCTGTTATTTTAAACCCTTTGGAAATTATCTTTTAAATACTACAGAATTATTCGCCAAGATCACTTTGAAAACAGTTGCTGTTTTAAAAGCACCTTTAAACAATCAAACAAACACAACTAAAATTACTGCCATCGAGTTGATGCTGACTTGACTCATAGTTTCCCTGTTGGACAAGGTAAATTTGCCCCTGTGGGTTCCCCAGATTGTAGCTCTTCACTCTCGATGGGAGTTTAGTGAGGTGGGCAAAGGGCTGGGATAGACAACTCACAAAGGAAGACACCTGAATGTCTACCAAGTACATGAGGAAAGGCTCTCAGGAAATGCAAAGCAAAATATTGAGTTGCCATCTTACACTCACAAACACAGCTCAATTGAAAACAAAGAACAGAGAACAACAAATGCCAGAGAGAGTGGGGAAGGACTGGAACTCTCATATGCTGCTGGAGGGTTTATAAATATGTACAACCGCTGTGAAAAGAAATATGGTGATTCCTAAGACAAGTGACAATAGAAATAACATATGACCCAGCATATTCCCCAAATAAATGACAGATCACAAAGAGATATATGTCTCCCGTGCTCATTGCAGCACAGTTGAGAATAGCAAGAAGATGGAAAAATCTTAAATTCCTGTCATTAGGAGAATGGTTAAAAAAAACACCCCAAACAACCCTTGGTATATCCATGCAATGGAATACTGTACATTCCTAAAACACAGTGATGAAATGAAACACCTCACGACATGGAGGGATCTGGAAAGCATTATGCTGAGTGAAGTTAGTCAATCACACAAAAGACAGAGTATGAGTCCACTGCTATAAGAATAAACACCAAGGGGCTGAGCCCCGGTGGCGTAGTGGTTGTGCACGGGACTGCGGCCCACTGGGATGGAGGTTTGATTCCAGCTCCACGGAGCAAAGGCTGGGCCTCCTACTCCCACCACCTGAGGGCAGTGATGCCAAAAAAAAAAAAAAAGAATAAACACCAAGATGAAGACAAACTTTTTCCTTCAGATCATGCAATTCACTAACCAAGGCTGCCAAGCAATGTGGCGGAGAGCTAGAACAGTGCCTGGGAACCACACACCATCCTCTTTATATGAATATCTTGAAAACTATTTTGAAAGATGAATCCTCATTTGAGCTGGGATGAGATTTTCAAGAGTGGAGGAAAGGAAGATGATTATTTAATGGCTGCTATGCAAAAATGTGATGTGGTCCCTCAAGCCAAATGATTCCAATCAGGGTGTTAGTGATACTGATGGGAAAATCAAGTCAAGTGGGGAAAGGGGAGCATATATGTCTGGTAAAAGACAAGGGCATTTCTGTTGATAGAGAAAGAAGGAGGACCAACCTCCTAGCCAGGAAATAATTACTAATAATACTTTCACTCACCCCAAGGACAGAGTATGCCTCATACTAGGTTGCTAATAGGGACCATGGGTCTGAGTTTCTGTTCAGCTCCTGGAGAACCAGGGCATGGGCCATAGAATACTGGGGCATTGAACTCTGGATCTTCGAGATACACTACATAATACAAAGGTCATACCAGAGCACTGTGATGCAGAAACTCCATTAGGAATGGTGCTGAGCCTCAAACACAGCTGTAAGTTCAAGATTTAAGTCCAAACTTACAAGGAGTTTGAAGAAACAGAGGACAGCTATACAGCTGGAACAAGAGTCTAGATCTTTTGGCAGGTGAACTACTTACTGCTTCAATGTCCTACTTTATTAAGATATGTATTGCTAGGGCAGACCTGTGCCTGAAATTGTCAATGAATATTACTGCAAGCTTTGCTTGACCACAAACTCTCATTATTTGTGTAAATAGTTAGAATTGTAAGGACTTAATTCTTTGCTAGTCAATAATCCATGCATTACAATTTATAATTAGCCTACACTTGTTTAATCTCCCTTTCTCAATTGTGTTTTAAACACCTTATCATGGGTTACATCAAAGACACTATACACAGAAAGACCCCATGCTCCAGGGAGATTATCTATGCAATTCTCCAACATAAAATAACAAAGACTTCTCTAAGATGAACCAGAGGCAGATAGAAAACAGACTGGATCTTGAAAATGGATTTGGGGCTTCCACTGTCATTTATAGTTTTTTTTCAAATTGGGTGTTCACAATTTAAATTCTGATACCACTCCCTCCTTCAGATTTAGATTTTATTTTTATAAACATTGGCTAAGATAGGCTGATATGCTTCTTCTATGAGAATTTAGTTGGTGTCTCACTCGAGTGGCTGCTTGTTTGAAGACAAGCCTTTATGACCCTAGTTGCTATGCTCTGGTAGCTAGCACCGTTTGCCTTCTTCTTCTATAGCAGTCATATCTTTAGGAATCTCTTCAGGAGGGAGAGCCTCAAGGAAGGCCATATTATAAGAAATAATTATCCTAGAATTATGGGTCTAGAATGAACTGTGAATCAAAAAAATCTATCCATCTAGCTATGGCGTATATATCTGTATCTTTGGTTCAGCGTTTCATCTGTACAAGTCCATAATACATGTATTGAGATTGGAAAATGACCAAACTTGTATAAATTTCCTTTTCTCAAGCGATTTAAATTCTATACCATTGGCTAAATGAATAACACTATCAATAGAATCACCTTATGCACCAAGGGATGATTTATAATGTTCTCTAATAAAAGAAAATGCTTGTTTTGATGATGAAAGTGGCAACTTTCCTGTTTAGTTTGTCATCCTTATGGTAAACTGCATGATTTCCCAATTCAAAGTGGTCAACACTAGTTCATTTTGCTCATTAATGCCTCGGATAGCAATCTTTATGCATTGAATTTCATGTTTGATGACTTATAATTTCCCTAGATTCATACTTTCTACATTCCATATTCTGATCATTACTGGGTGTGTGAAACTGTTCTCATTTTGACTTGTGCACCACCAACAAGTGGAGATCATGCAAGTTTTATTCAAACCAAGTCATTAATGTCGGCTGCCCTTGAGTAGGCACTTTTACCTCAGCTGTATTTTGAAAGCTTTCCAGCCTGAAGAACCATTGTCTGGTATTGTATCAGACACTCTCCCACTGTTATGCATATCATTTTGGTGGATTATCCCTCAGAAGCAGACCATGTATTCGTTCTTCTCAGTTTGTTTTTAGTCTGGATGCTCCCCGGAAATCTGTTTTCCATGGATTACTCTGCTGGTCTTTGAAATATCTGTGACATTGCTTCTAGCATCACAGCAATACACAAGCCACCACAATATATCAAACTGACAGATGAGTGGGGATTTTGTGCTATAAAGTGGGAAGTTAACCTTACAAATATTCCAGACTTTTCCACCTAGGGAAGTTTCTAGAAGTCTATTGGTATAGGCATGCTGAGAGTCTCCTGGGAAAGGATACATTATTTCTCTGACTCTGCACGAGTGAAAAGGAAGCACAGTAACAGGTGGGCCTCTTTGAATTTTGTAAGCAATAGCGCCTCTATTGGGGTTATAACCTGCCCTGGTATATTTGTCAAGTGACTTTTTCTACTGCTAGGTTTGGGTAGGGCTCTGAAGAAGAGAGAACTCTGCCAGCGGTCGAGACTGCACTAAAAGCAGCTTTGCCATTTGGATCATATGATCCACCTAATCTTATTGGGCTTGGAATGTTAGTGGCAGATAATGATACTATTTGGATATTTTGGCTGGCCCTTATTGATGAATCACAGTGCATGTCCTTAGAATTTTGGACCGAAGCCCTGCCATCCTTTGTAGATAAATGCTATTATTTGAAAAACAACTTTTGGTTTGCCACTGGTCCTTCATAGATATGGTACTTAACCATGGCCACTATCATGGTTAGAATTTATTTCAACTAGGCACTCCTGGGTGAAAGTGTTGCAGCACTCCATTTAGGGAGATAAGGTGGGCGTGGTTAGTGCAATGGGTAGCAGAGTCAATGTAGTAATCAGAAGAGGTGGACCCACATTTACCTATGGTTTTTGGTACTTAGGTAGGTGTCCTGAGGAGTGGAATAGATGGGAAACCTCCTAAATAATTATTTAGCCTGTAGAAGCAGAACCATTCTGGATCAGGTGAATGACAGTATAACTCATGTTGCTAGAATAGAGAGGCACAACTCTTCAATCAATTCCCAGATTTGGCCAGGTTGAGAGGCAGTTTTCTCTTCAGCTTCTGTATCTTCTTCATGAGTTACACAAATGCCATTCATGAAATCTAGTAATACCATAGGTGCACATTGAAGAACATTTATAAGACCTAAATATGTTTCTTGGGCTGATTCACTCACTGGTCTTTTCTTTCTTACTTGTTTGTTCTTTTTGTTAGGGGATTTTAAAAATTAGGATTGTGGGAGGCTTGGTATTGAATTAATATAACTTCAAAAGTCATTCAAGACTCTGAAATGGAGAATAAGAGATGGATTTCTTTCTTATATATAGTTTATGTTCATTGCAAAAGCTTTGGACCCTTAGCCACACTTTTAATCTAAACCTAAATGTATTTATGTCTCCTTTATTAGCATTTCATTGTTGCAGTAAATTTATACCTTTAATTCAAATATGTTAATTTTGTCATGTAGTCATTGGGACATTTCTAAAATGCTATGTTGCACAATGTAGTGACACATTTGATGAAAAGCTGTGATTTTTCATCTCTGGGGAAGCTTTATTTAATGTATTATACTGACACCCAATTCTAAGTTGATCATGATTGGTTCTATGTAGATATGATGGGGTAACACCATCCCCCCCACTGGGATTTTTTTCTCCCAATGATATATATTTAATTAAAAAATTAAAACAACCATATCAACTCTCCATTACACATAATACATTTGTCAAATCTGTGATTGCATTTTTGGAAACAGTTTTCAAACTCATCTGTTTGGATGACTGACTATGCCTTCTTGTTATTTTCCTCACCTCCTCAAATCATGTCCTTTTATGTCCCTCTTCATTCATGGAAACTAAAAAAATTGCAAGGAGCAGGGTCAGGTGCGTAAGGTGTATGGGATAAGGTGCTGTTTTTTGCTAAAACCTGGCGTACTGAGATAGCTGTGTGAGCAGGTGCATTGTCCTGGTGGCAAAACCAGTTCCCCATCTGCCACAGAACAGGCCTTTTTTTTTTGTCGCACAGTGTTATGAAATATTTCCAGAACCTCTAAATAGAAAGCATGAATAACAGTCTAACCTAGAGGAATGAACTCCAAATGCACTATGAGTCGACTTCATCTGTTTGGAAAGGAGACTCACATTCAGAGCAAGGTTTGTCATCAAGCAACACTTCACAAATATTTGAGCTTTTTTCCCATAGTGCTGTCCTTGTAAACACTGTAGAATATCAAAATAGTTTCTGCAGCATTTTTCCCTGATCAGGAAACAAAATCCCACAGCTTCACACTGTTCTCTTAAATTGACAATCACCAAAAGTGAGGTTCAAGTGAAACTGCTTTTACCAAAAAAATTCACTGTGACCAGAGAAAACCTTCTCAGCCAGTGCCACTGGGTGCACCGACCCAGTGACAGTGGCTGGATGTTTGCCTGGCAGGGGAAGTGTGCACTATGATAGCCCCCCTCTGCCCAGTGCAATTCTGCTTTCTTGGGAAAACCTCCTCATATTAGAAAGAGCACTCCTTATATTCAGGAAACAACTCTGTGAAGTGGCATGGTTGTTGTTTTAATACTCTTAGTCCCTATAGTCCATCTCCTCTGATTGATTAGTGTAGATGCTATGGTTAAGAAAACAAAAGTTTGTGAATTTTGTTTGTGGCACAACTTGTTTTTATTTTAGAAGATTCTTGCCATTTTAGCAATTGTACCATGTAACATTCCAGGTCTCTTTCTGACACTTGACATTTCTAAGCTCCAGAAAATGAAATTATATGAGAACAGTTACCAACTTAAGCTCATTTCTCATGAACCCCACCCAAGCCTGCCTGGGAGTGAGTTTACTTAAAAGAAGTAGGTATTTTACTGTACATCTGCAGTAGAAGAGTCCAGGAAGCAGAATAATAGGGCAGTTGGATGGGTTTTGAATGGAGACCTGCCCTATTCAGTGTTGTCTGTCTAGGTGGATAATGGACCTAATTCTCAGGTATAGTTTTACCTGCCTCATCACTCCATATTCTCCGATCAATAGCCATATTTATAATGAAAGTAATATTTAGTAAGTAGCTATGACTATGAAAAAGGGTTGCTATTCCACTTCAAATAATTGAATACTATCTATTGCTATTTATACCCTTACTATTCAGCACAGCCATAATTTTTATCTTCATCTCTTACCTTAGAGCATCATATTTTGCATAAAATTTTAGAGTCTGAGGTTCTTCAATGTTTTGTTTGATGCTATCATTCTTGAGAATCCTTCATGTGCAACAAAAAGTCCCCCAAGGATAAGTTTACGTGTAACGATAACAGCATTTATTTCAAGTCAAGGGAAACAAAGGTTAGATAGGATTCTTCAAAATGCATCCATGAGTTCTAGAATTCAAAGAGCGCACAGTTTGCTCCCACTTAAGGAGATTTTGCTCTGGGAATTGGTGTTGCATAGGGTTCCAGTATCCACCATTTCCGGCAGCATTTCTTTTCATAATTACACACACCGATGGTATCATCTATGGAGGAGCATTCTCGGTCTTTGCACACCCCTTTCAAAAGAACACATTGCTTTTGCCCTGGAATGACGCCAGTCCTTGCTGCACAGGAAGAGATTTGACATCATTAGTCTACTCTCAAAGTATTGAAGATGTACACAGAGCAACAAACACTTAGAAGATGATTTGGGGATAGAAGAGATGGTTGATAAGTAAAATGATCAGGCATTCAGGCAGAAGTTTTTTTTTTGTTGTTGTTGTTAAAAAGTTGGGACTGTAGTATACACAAGTTGCCAGACCCTGTTTACTTCTAGGGTACTTGATGGAAGCTTTTCTTACTTGAGGAGATACATTCGGCAATGAGGGGTTTGCTCTTTTGCCACCATCACTGGGGAGGTCTGTCTTTGTCTTTTATGGGGTAAGGCATAAAAACAAAACTAGAAACGCCTTACTGTCGTCCTGTCAATTCTGACTCCCAGCAAAACTGCAGGCTAGGCTAGAATTTCTCTTGCTGGTTTCCAAAGCTGCAACTATTTATTAGACTCTAACGCTTGATCTTATCCTCTTGTTTGTTTAAATAACTGACTCTTGGTCTATGTACAGGTTCTGCAAGAGCACAATTATTTCCCCTAGTTCTCCATAGGTGTGCTTGCATCCACACAGTTAAATTCCTATGCATAGTCAATGAAACACAAAGAAACATTAATTCTGGATTTTCTGCTTTCAGTCAAGAACCACCAATGGGGAAAAAATATCAAAATCCACCAATGATACCCTTATTCCACATCCTCTTCTGAATTTGTCCTGAATTTCTAGCATCTCCCTGTCAATGAGTTGCTTGAATCATTGTTGAATGATCTCCAGCAAAATTTTACTTGCATTGGGAATTATCTTGTTTTCCAGCCTCTTATTCATTGTACTTATTAGAAGTTAAAATAATATATCAACTTTTGTAATCATTTGATCAATAATGATAGATTGTTTTAATATAATAATTACAGAATAAGAATTCTCTCCACATTGAGAGGAAATGCTCTTTCTTTTGTTTCCAATTGTATTCCATGTATCTAACAGTCTTTGTAAAAATTAGAGACTTAATAAATATACTATTGAATATGGTGAAGTATTTATTAACACCCGCAATGCATCACTCCCTCTCTCTAACATATGTGCATGCACACTAGGCATTTTCCCCTAAGGATCAAGCATCACGGGATCCCACAGAAGCCTCTTTCTGCACTCACCACAATCTTCTCTAGTTAACACTTTTCTGTAAGAGTTCTTGGTACTCACTAATTCTAGCCTTCTCATGTCACAATGATTCCTCACATTCTACCTGCTTCCAGTGTCAGAAAGCTTTAAGGTTCAAAGTTTTTACTCAGAAGCTATACAAAAATTATGGAGGCAGAGAGAAAGAGAGAGAGAGAGAGAGAGAGAGAGAGAGAGAGAGAGAGAGAGATATGGATAGATAGATAGCTAGAGAGAGAGAGAGAGACTAGCGACAAAAAGGGTACAGTAAAATTCAACTCATTGACGTTCAGCACCTCAGAACCTTGATACAGAGAGAAAGGGAGTAAGCAAGGAAGGAATGAGCTGGGTTGGGGGTGCTGATTAGGGAGGTGAACACCATGGGTGCAGCATGTAATGGGAAAACTGCCCCTCGGCTTTGAGTAGAGCTGAGACTAGGGTTCTGGTGGTGTAGTGGTTACATATCAGGCTGTGATCCACACGGGCGGCATTTCAACATCACCAGCATCTCTACAGGAGAAAGGCCAGATTTCCTGCTCCTGTACACAGTTACTGTGTCAGAAACTCACGGGGAGTCGCTGTGGGTCAGTACTGGCTCACTGTCAATGAACTGTTGAGCTGTGAGCAAGGCAGAGGGAGCTATGTTTGATAGACAAGTGTGTGCTTCAGCCAGTGGGATGGTTTTGAGATAAAAGAACTAACAAACATCATAGAAGAACTAATAGGTCAAGTGTATATAGTGTATCTGTATCTTTAATTTGATCATGGCAATGCTTGGAAATTTCAGCTTCCCTTTTAATGCGCATTAGCTACTTTAGCTTTATTCCAGTCACTTTGATAATCAGGGTATGGCAACCTCGATAGCCAACTCTAGACAGGGGAATACGGATGTTATTATCTATAGGGAATGTATGTGAGGGTGCTTCCAGACACGATGTGCAGGTGAGTGTGGACATATCTGTTGGTATGGATGAGAAGCCCTGGTGGTGCAGCATGTTAAGCCACCCTGGAGGAGAAAGAGAAGGCAGTCTAATTCTGAAAAGGATCACAGCTTCGGAAACCCCATGGAACAGTTCTACTGTAAACTTCAGGGGTGTTCTGAGTCTGAATATACTCGACAACCTGGGTTGAAGCAATAAATGAGGATGCAGGAGAGATTCTTGCAATGTTTAAGTCTATGGGGCAAAAACCAATAGAAGATATAATTGGAAATAAAGTAAACTGAAGGGAAAAAAATCAGCCATTGTACAATCTTTTGATTCTTTTTCTCTTAAGTCTTCTCTGTATCCCGTTTCTGACTTTCTGACCAGATTTTAAGCGGGCCCCCATTGAGCAGGGGGAGGGGGGTTATTCTTGATTAAAAATTTGGTCTATAGGGAGCAACAAAAATATTCATAGAACACAATAATAGTATTGTAATATATTTATTTAATTTTAAAACGCCGCGGGACAAATTGCTAAAAAGCGGGACATCTGGTCACCTTATCAGACTTAGATGTGTTATTATATCTGTGATTGTTTGGTTTTACCATTATGATATGAACTTTTCTAACTCCTAGTGCTAGATTTATTCTGATCATATTTCACCTTAACTTCTTTTAAGCTTTTACAGTATTTACCCCTTTTATCAATATTTAAGTTCCATTGCAAGACTGAAACATTGCCTTCAGTATTTTTACATCTCTATACTATAGGTTTTTTTTAAGGGGAAGTGCTATTGCCAAAATTGCACTTCCAAATGTTTCAACCATCCTTTACCTTTTTTAGAAAGGGTAAACTCAACATTAGTTATAACCAGACCTTCCTGTTGAAATGAACCAGTCTTGCTGTTTGAGAACAAATGTGAGCAAATAGGATACTTATTCATCAACTCTTCACACATCCATTTCTCAGAGCAAGTGTTCCAGTTACTTGAGACTTGAGTCAGTTATTTAATTTTAGGCAACACAAATCAGGAGGATATAGATCAATAATAATACCAGAACACTAAGAATATCTGACATGCCTAATTCAAACACTGAAGAATTTGAATGTCAGACATTGGGTATTCATAAAAATGATATCATTATAAATGAGGGGGAGTACAGATCGGGGACCCAAAGCCCATCAATAGGTGAAGCAACATCCCCTTACAGAGGGGGAGGAGATGAGTCAGTCAAGGTAACAATGAAATATGCAACTTTCCTCAAGTTCTCAAATGCTTCCTCCCACCCACTCTCATGATCCCAATTCTACCTGACAAATCCAACTAGACCAGGGGATGTACACTGGAGCCAGAAACATGGGGAATTTAGGATAGATGGTCCCTTTGGGACCAGTGGTGGGAGTGGTGGTACCGGGAGTGTGGAAGGATGGTGGAGTGGAGGGGAGGGAATCAGTTTCAGGGATCTACATATAACCTCCTCTCTGGGGTACAGACAACAGGGAAGTGAGTGAAGGGATACATCGGACAATATATGACATGAAAAAGTTATAACAATTTGTAAATTATTAAGAGTTCATGGGGGAGGGGAAGTGGGGAGTGAGGGGGAATATGGGGAGCTGGTACTGGGGGCCTAAGTGGAGAGAGGATGTTTTGAGAGTGAGGATGGCAACAAGTGTGCAAATGTGGTCCACATACAATTGATGTATGTATTGATCATGATGATCCCCCAATAATATGATTTATTAAGAAAAAGGAGGGGGAAAGGGAAGCTTATACCGAGGCCTCAAGTAGAAAATAACTAGAAATTAAGATGGCAATATGTGCACAAATGTGTTTGATACAAATGATGTATGGAGTGTTATAAGAGCTTAAGAGCCCCCAATAAAATCATTTTAAAAAAGTGAAAAAATAGGGTGTTCAAAGGCACAATACATCCAAAATCGATAACTTGAAGTATACCTTAATTTCCTTAGTAACTAATTAAAATATTTGGAGGCAGAAAGTGTAACATAAATCAGTTATGAGTTATTTTTTATGTACACAAACATACTTGGGGACTGATAAAAACAATACTAACACAGATGTAAAGACCCTTGATGCTAGTTCTGTGTTGCGACTAACAGGGTGACCTTAAAAAATCCATATTCTTTAAGCTGACAATTGATCTCTTATCTGTAAAGTGAAAGGCTCCTATTATTAAGAAACTGAAATTTTACACGAGCTTGCTATAAGTGTGCCTCACTTTAGCTGTTTCTTCTGACACATGTTTAAAACTAAAAAAGAAATGCTTAACTCCTGTAGGGGAAGACAACAATATGTGAGGCAGATCCCCAAATGCCCATGGATTAGGCAAAGATAAAACAGGAATGTAGATTTGGTGAGATTAGCAGAATCTCAGAGATAACTAAAGATGGAGTGTTTATTCGAACATAACCTTTGTATTCAAGATAAGTATTTTGAGGGTTCAGCAGTTCTTAGAAGAATCTGGATGAAGTAGCTTGAAGATGATTGCATTCGTCTCCTCCACCTCCCCCGCCCTTTTGCCTTTTCCATTTGCTACTGTATTTAGTATCAGACGTTTAAATCATGGATACTAAGGCTCACAACGCAGATTTTTAAGCAGCTTTTTCCTGCCTTACTCTTAAAATTTTGCCATGGCGACATCATTACATTGATTTTTTTTCTCTCCCCAAATTGCTCTGAATCCAACAGTGGTTCTTAGCCTCCCCAACCATAAAATTATTTTCATAACTGTATCATAACTAATTTTGATACTGTTATGAATCAGACATCACCTGTGAAAGTGTCATTTGACCCTCAAAGGGGTTGCGGCCCTCAGGTTGAGAACCACTGTTTTAGAGTTGGATAAATTCCTTTCTTGTGATCTCTGTTTCATTTGGCTAAGAAAGCAAGATTTCACAGATATTCTTTGTTAAAAGACTGTATCACCTCTAGTCACTAACCAGCTAGGAATCTATTGACTGCCATCTTCACTTTTTCTTTTATAGAGTAGACCCCTACTTGCTTAAGACACACATCAAAGTTCCACTATCTCTATCTTGCCAACTTGTTTTCTAACCATGAAGATCTTGTATTTTGTATTCTGAAGATAAAATTCTGTGTTCCGATTCTCAATTTTGGCCTCTTCAGTTCTAAGAGAGATGATGATAATGTTGAATTTATTAAGTCCCAGGGCTGATTATTGGTCTCCAGGTTGGGTTGGCTACTACATAATTGAACAGTCTAGCTAGCCTTCTAACACATCATCTTACCTTTTGGTATTGTAGTCTCAAAGAGGAGGAGAACAGGAAAAAGGAAATGGAATCTCATTATTGAATGCCCAGTGGAGAGGTAAGTGGTGAGGAATGTTGGAATACAGAGCCTTTTATTTACTTCTGGGGCCCCAAGTTTTCTTGATTCTTCTTGGTCAGTGAAGCTTAACAAATAAAACAAACCAACTTCCGTTGGAATATTTCCAAACCTTAAAATCTAAATGTCATAACAAATTAACTTATTTATAGAAAGCCAGGTGGCCAACTCTTTTCATTTTCGTATCAGCTCTCACTTTCCTTCAAGGTCTGTACTTTTGGATAGTATCCTTTTGAGGGGCAAAAATAAAAGGTCATTTGAAGGTAGAAAGTCCTTATTAACAAAATTCTTCTAATTTGTGAGTTCCACCACAATATACTCTTTTCCATAATTAGGCTAAACTTAGTTTATTAAGTTGGTTTCAACGCACAGTGGGTCTATGTACAACAAAACAAAGCACCGCTCTGTCCTGTGCTGTCCTCACTTTTGTTATGTTGCTGCCACAGCATACATCCATCTTGTCCAGGGGATTCTCTTTTTCTCAGCCCCTGAACATTGACAAACATGATGTTCTTCTCTAGGGATTGGTCCTTCCTGACAACTTGTCCAAAGTACATGAGATGATGTCTTGCTTTCCTTACTTCTAAGGAACATTCTGGCTGTACTTATGCCAAGACGGACCTATTTGCTTTATTAGAGGTCCATGATACTTTTATTATTCTTTTCCCGAAACATAATTCAAACTCATTAATTCTTCAGTTTTCCTTATTTAATGTCCAACATTCACATGCATATGAAGTTGAAAATGCCATGACTTGAGTCAGGTGCACTTTAGTCTTCAAAGTAATATCTTTGTTTTTCAACACTTTAATATTATTTTTCCAACAGTTTTATTGGCATATAATTCACATATCATGCAGTTCAAAGCTCAATCATATTAAAAAGAGTTGTACAATCATCACCACAATCACTTTTGGAATATTTTATTCATCCTTGTAACATCATTATTACTACTCACTTGCCCTCCAACCTCCCCTGCCATAACCCCAAGGAATTAATCAAACTATTGTCACTATAAATTTACCTATCCTGGAATTCATATACAGGAAAGCATTAAATAGATCTTGTGCATAATATTTATCCAATATTGTTTGTCATTTGATCTCTTGATCGCTATTTTCATGAGCTTTGATTATGGATTCAGATCCTTTATATCTTTTATCTTTTCTTCATTTATCATGATGCTACCTAATGGTCTAGGTGTGAGGATTTTGGTTTTCTTTACATTCAATTATAATTCATAGTGATGACTAAAACCCTTGATCTTCATCAACAAGGATGTGTCATCTGTGTTTCACAAATTGTGAATAAGTCTTCCTACAACCCTAATGCCTCACTTTTCTGCATATAATCCAGCTTTTTTGATTATTTGTCTAGCACATAGTTTGAATAAGTATGGTGATAAGATAAAGCCCTGAAATACACCTTGCCTGATTTTAAATTGTGAATGTACCCTGTTTGATACACAGGTTTTGCATATGCACAATTAAGACTTGGAATTCCCACTCGTTTCAAGGCTATCCATGTTTTGTTATCATCCACACCACAGGTGCTCAACGTGTTGATCGAAAATGTAGTGTGGGTAGATCGCATGGCTTTAAAAAGATAGACGTAAGCCTATCATCAATCCCTTCACTTAACTGATAAAAAGTGCTGCCAATCAGATGCAATCTTAGGTATCAAACACATGTGCGAACAACTGCACTAAGTGCAGCAAAACTGATGAGCTAAGTTATTGCCAATTTTTAGATCATATTTTTTTCTCTTAATTGTAAGCAAAGGTATTAAAATGATTGGAGGAGTTGGACCAAGGAAGAAGACAAAAACGTATCACTTTCATATAGAATGGGATATTTTGACACTACAAGCCGACTTTCAGCTGAAATCCAGAGCTCAGGAACAGTTCTGGAACTTAGTCACAGAGGGAAAGTACCCAAATGGGAAAATGTGCTACCTCCTTGACTGCATTATTTGGCTCTACCTATTTATGTAAGTCAGCCTTTTCCCACATAGACATCATTAAATCCAAGTACCATTCCACCATGGCTGATGATCATTTGGAAATGTGTTTGAGGTTGACTGTCAGCAGCTACTGTCCAGACTATGCATCTCTGGCTCATTCCATTCAATGCAAGTCATCAAAGTAACTCAGGCCATGACAAAAAATGTACATAGTTAATAGTGTTGCGTTTTGCAATATGGACTCATGCAGCTATGCAAGGTACATAAACATACACTGTACATATAAAGAATTCTCAATGCATTTATGATAAATGTAATAAAAAGAAATAAAATATATGTTTTGCATTTTTGTAGTTGGTATATCACTTTGACTTGATCATTTTATAAGCTGCTTGCATGCTGAAAAAGTGCGAGCACCCTGACCCACACTGTCAAATGCTTTTGCATAGTCAATAAAATACAAACACACATCTTTCTGGTAATCTCTGTTTTCAGTCAAGATCCATCTGACATTAGCATTGATATGCCTTGTTCCAGGTCCTCTTTTGAATTCAGGCAGTAGCCTGTCAATGTAGTGCTGTAATTGTTGTAGATGATCTTCAGCAAAATTTTACTTCCATGTGATATCGATGACATTGTTCTATAATTTTAGAACTCTGTTGGGTCACTCTTCATTGGTTTGGATGGAAATATGGATCTCATCAATCAGTTGACCTAGTAGCTGTCATCTAGACTTCGTCATCAGTTTGTTGAAACATTTCAACTGACATTTCATCAATTCCAAGACCCTTGTTTTTGCCTAATGTCTTCAGTGCACCTTAAATTTCTTCCTGCACACCATTGGTTCTGTTCATATGTTTTCTGTCTTGAAAAGGGGTTGAATGCTGACTTGTGTTCTTTGGTTCAGTGACTCTGTATTCTTTTCATTTTCTTTTGATGCTTCCTTCATCATTCAATGTTTTGCCCCAACCCCCACAGGTCACACCAGAAAGATTCAGTGTGCAAGTCTGACTGAACTGGGCCCTACCTCCAGACTATGTACAGCCTTTGGACTTATGACAGAATTTCCCTAATGGGAGAGAATTAAAGGGATCCCACTCCAAGACTGTGGAAATGGGGATCACTGGACTATGGGTAGGACCTCTGTCTTAGTAGGTGTCCAATGAAATAGAACTCAGAACCACCATATATTTGGTATCTTAATCATCCCCTTGCATTCATATGGCAGATTATTATTCTGATAGTCAAGGTTCTGTCCTAGCAAGGAATGCTACAGGAAAAATTTCATCAGCATCAATGTCCGTGCCCAATGTAAGCAGAACTCAGTCAATTAAGAAATCCATCTGTACAAAAATTGCTCATAATTACAGCTCATAGTTGGACAAAACTTGCATAAACTTTTCATCTCAACAATATTGTGAATTCTGTGACAATGAATAAATTATTGATGTTATCAATGCAATAGCCTTATGGGGATGACTGACAATGTTCTTCTTACATTTTTGTTATAATATGGCGGCTAATCATCTCTTTCTGACCCAAGTCCCTCCAGGAGCAACACTGGTGATGCAATCTGATCTCACCACACCAAGGCACAGCATTAAAGACATGCAGCAGAGCAGGAGGGGGAGCAGAGCATGAGGTTCCTGAGGGAATGCCAAGGATATACTTTGGGGTTGGGGTGAGGCATCCCATTGGACTCAACTGGGGTACCCTCCTGGAGGTCAATGAACTATTTAAAGATTTTTCTTTTGTTGTTATTATTATTTTACTTATTTATATATTTATTCTAGACATTGGTTATTTGTTATTATCATTTTGTTTTCTTTTGTCATTTCATCTTGTGATTTTTTGGTACATATTATTATCTCTGCAAGTCTATCTAGATAAGTTAGGCTGGATGAACAGTCTGGAGGAGAAAACAATGGGACTGATGGTTCTGGGGGGACATGGGAAATCGGGAGGAGGGGGAAAAGAGGTGGTATTGACCTACCCAGGGCAAGGGAACAACAAGTGATCCTGAATCAGTGGCAAGGTGGGTGTGAGAGGCCTGATAGAGACTGGTCAAGAGTAATGGAATCAAGAGAAATTACTGAAACCCAAGTGAAGGCAGAGTATGATGGTGGGACAAGGGGAAAGTAAAAAGAAATAGAGGAAAGAACTAGGAGGCAAACGGCATTTATAGAGGTCTAAATACAGGCATATGCATAGTTAAATAGTTTTATGATGATAGGGAAATATATCTATGTGTATCTACTTATAGCGTTAGTATTAAGGCAGCAGATGGACATTGGGCCTCCACTCAAGTGCTTCCTCAATGCAAGAACACTTCGTTCTATTAAATTTGAATTCTATGATGCTCATCTTCCTGACATGATTGGTGAAGACAAATGTGTGCATAAGCAAAAGTGGTAAAGAAAGCTGATCGTGTCCAGCTATCAAAAGATGTAGCATCTGGGTCTTAAAGGCTTAAAGGTAAACAACCGGTCATCTAGCTCAGAAGCAATAATGCCCACATGAAAGCAGCACACCAGCCTGTGTAACCACAAGGTGCCGAAGGGAACAGGTACCTGCCATCAAAGAACTAAAAATTGTATCATTTTAAATGAGGGAGAGTACAGAGTGGAGACTCAAAGTCCATTGGTAGGTGAAGCGACATCTCCTTACAGCAAGGTTGTGGGGAGGACATGAGCTAGTCAAGGTACAGTGTAGCAAAATTGAAATATGCAACATCTCTCTAGTTCTTTTTTTTGGGGGGGGCATCATTGCCCTCTGGTGGGAGTGGGAGACCCAGCCTTGCTCCTGGAGAGCTGCTGCTGGATTTGAACCTCCAAGCCAGTGAGCCGTAGTCCCGCACTCAACCACTGCGCCACTGGGGTTCAGCCACATCCCTCTAGTTCTTAACTGTTCCTCCCCTCGCCCCCCCCTCCCATCATGACCCCAATTCTACCTTACATATCCTGCTAGACCTGAGGATGTACACTGTTACAGATAGGAGCCAGAAACATGGGGAATCCAGGACAGACAATACCTTCAGGACCAGTGGTGAGAGTGGTGATACCAGGAGGAAGGAGGGAAGGTGGAGTAGAAAGGGGGAACCAATTGCAGGGATCTACATATAACCTCTTCCCTAGGATATGGACAACAGATAAGTGGGTGAAGGGCCACATTGAACAGTGTGTCATATGACAAAATAATGATAATTTGTAAATTATTAGGGGTTCATATGGAAAAGGGGGTGCGAGGGTCTAAGTGGAGGGAGGATTTTTTGGGGATGATGATGGCAACGAATGTACAAATGTCTGCATACAATGGGTCTATGTATTGATCATCATCATAGTTATATAAGCCCCCAATAAAATGATTTAAAAAATAAATAAGGGGGATTACATATTGAGGATACAAAGCCCATCAGTAGGTAAAGGGACATCCCCTTATAGAAGGATTGTGGGGAGGAGACAAGTCAGTCAGAGTATATTGTAGCACCCACGGAGCATGCAACTTTCCACTAGTTCTTAAATGCTCCCCATCCCCCACTATCATGATACTAATTGTACCTTACAAATCTGGCTAGACCAGAGGAAGTACACTGGTACAGATAGAAACTGGAAACAAGGGGAATCCAGGACAGACAATCCCTTCAGAACCGGTGGAGAGAATAGCGCGATACTAGGAGGGAAGGTGGAGTAGGAAGGGGGAAACGATTATAAGCATTTAAATTTAACCTCCTCCCTAGGGTATGGACAACAGGAAAGTGGGTGAAGGAGACATCGGACAGTATACGATATGACAAAATAATAATAATTTATAAATTATCAAGGTTTCACGAGAGGGGGGAGTTGGGAGGGAGGGGACAATGAGAAGGTAATATCAAGGGCTTAAGCAGAAAGGAAATGTTTTGAAAATAATGATGGCAACAAATGTACAAATGTGCTTTGCATACAATGGATGTATATATGGATTGTGATAAGAGTTGTGTGAGCCCCCAATAAAATTATTTTAAAAAAATTGTTGCCAACATAACCCAGAGTTATTCACAATCTGTGGACAATCCGATGACCCTGGGCTCCCTCTTAATTCAGAAAGAGATCACTGAAGATCAGGGTCTTACAGCTAAGTGTCATGAAGAAAGCAGATGGTGCTGGCTCTCAAATGGAATAGTGTTTGGGATCTTCAAGATTTATAGTAAAACAAGCAGGCATCAAAGTGAGGCATTAACTTAGTCTACTTTGAACAAGCATGCCAGCCTGTATTATCCAAGGATGATGATAATAAAATAGGATGAAGGGAAAAGGTGAAGAACTTAAATTGTGAACATCCAACTTGTAGAAGGTTATGGAGCACAGTGGGAGCTACAATTCTTTGCAGATTATCTAGTCATCTTAAGCCTCTGACCAATCCCCTCTGGTCACAGGCAAGGAACTTACACAACTTTAGTATCAGACAGAGATTCTTGTAAACTTGATTAAGGTGGCTTGAACTATGATGTAATATGATATTTGGTCAGTTGATCTTCTTTTTCACCCACACTGAAATTACGCTAGGCTTAAATATTTCTCCTTTGTTCCATGGCAGAATTTCTTCTTTCACTTTTTAAGTGTTGCTGATGGTCTTTTTTACTTTTTCTTTTGATCTTGATATTATTAATATTTTGTTAATTCTGTTCCTTTTTTAATTAAAAAAATTCTGTTAGGTTTCCCAGTTTATGAAGTACAGAGGAGTGGATTCATAGAGACATGGTTTTATCAGGGATGGGGTGAGGAGGGTGAGCGAAATTGGGGAGCAAACAATGAATGAGGGAGGGGGTAGGAAACACTAGAACTGATTGTGATGATGTATATACATGATATGTGAATTTTATATGAATAAAACAATTCAAAAATATTTTGTCCATAAAGTCTTTCTTGCTCTACAAAATATTAGTTGAGAGTTAATACATGTATCATCTTTCAATATTGCAACTCTTGGCTTGAATTTTTTTTTCAATTCCTTAGACTTGAGATATACTGTGTCCTTTTGGTTTTCAAAATCTATGTTTTTGCACATTTCATTATAATATCCTAATTTGTCTTCTTGAGTTGCCTTTGAAATGTTCTGCTCAGCTTTTAAATTCATCATTTCTTCCATGTTCTTTAGTTGCTCTATGATTAAAAGTTGTCAGTATCTCTTCTGATAGTCACTTTGATTTTTTTCATTCTTTCCTGTTTTTATGATCATCTTTTTCTTTATGTAAGATGTTTTTGATGTTATTCCATAGCTCCTAAGATTTTCTGTCATTTATGTTTAGTGGGTTAATTATAACTGAATTATAATTATAATTGATGCCTGCAGCTGTTTCTTTTTCCTTTTTTTGTCTTCTTTTAAAATTTATTTTTAAATCATGTTATTGGAGTCTTGTACACTTCTTATCACAATCTATCCATCCATCCATTGTTTCAAATCTCTTTTGAGAGGTTTTCAAAATTCAGATGGGTTAGATCCAAGGCTTTATTCTAAGATTTTTCAGATTGAATTTGAACTTATATATGAGCAATAATTATCACCAATACTTGTCAATGCCTCTTGATGATATGTTTGATCACTTTCAATTCAAAGATGTTGGTAGAATACTGCAACCTCTATAACCCTAGCTTTAGGGTTTGGTATAAAAATTAGAATAATAGTTGTATTGCCTTGATTTCCTTGTATATGGATAAATATTATCCTATCACAGATAACATTGTAGTCCAAGGTAGATCTTGAAATATTATTTTTGTTGATGAATTCAATGCCTTCCTCTTGGATCTGTCATTCTGACATATGATTTTTCAGAGATAAAATGGCCAATATCAATCCATTTCAGCTTGTAAACACCTAGAATAGAGATTTTTATGTGTTCCCTTTCATTTTTTACAACTTCTAATTTTCCTAGATTCATGTTTTGCACATTCCCAATTATAATTATAATTGATGCCTGCAGCTGTTTCTTTTTCCTTTTTTGTCTTCTTTTTAAATTTAATTTTAAATCATTTTATTGGAGTCTTGTACAATTCTTATCACAATCCATCCATACATCCACTGTGTCAAGCACATTTGTACATAAGTTGTCAAGTTCATTTTCAAAGCATTTTCTTTCTGCTTGAGCCCTTGATATCAACTCCTCATTCCCCCTTGCTCTCCCTCCTCTATTTTCCTCCCTCATGAATCCTTGATAATTTATAAATTATTATTCTTTTGTCATGTCTTGCACTGACTAATGTCTCCCTTTACCCCCTTGTCTATTGTACATCCCCCTGGGAGGAGGTTATGAGTAGGTTGATCAGTTTTCCTCTTTCTCCTCCCACCTTCATCTTTTCTTCCTGGTATGGTTACTCTTAATATTGGTCCTGAGAAGTTCCTGTTCTGTTTTCCCTGTGTTTCCAGATCTAATCTGTACCCATGTATATGCTCCAGGCTAGCCAGATTTATAAGATAGAATTGGGGTCATGATAGTGACAGGGAGGAAGCAATAAAAACTCAGGGGAAAGCTGCATAGTTCATTGGTGCTATACTGCACTCTGACTGACCTGTCTTTTCCCCATAACTCTTCTGTAAGGGAATGTACAATTGCTTATAGATGGACTTTGGGCCTCCACTCTACACTCCCCACCGCATTCACATTATGATTTTTTGCTATGGGTCTTTGATGCCTGTTACCCGACCTCACTGACACCTCATGATCACACAGGCTGGTGTGCTTCTTTCATGTTGCCTTTTTTGCTTCTTAGTTAGATGGCTGCTTGTTTATCTTCAAGCCTTTTAGACCCCAGATGTTATATCTTTTGTTAGCCGGGTGTGGCAGTCATGTGCTTATGTTAATTTTATGATTGAAATGGAGAGGTGGAGTCTAGCCTGTTAATCTGGAGATAGCCATTGAGTAGTCAATGAGGTCTCTATGTGGGCCTGGCTTTCTCCTGAGACTTCTGGGAAGTCTCGCGATATTTCCCTCATGAAGATGAGAAGCTATCTTCCCCAGTTGTTGGGAGTTAGTCTCAGAGGCGAGGAGTCACGGAAAAGACAAGATGGCAGTGTCCGAGAAGCTGGAGGAGCCAGCAGAGAAACCATATGGCTTTGCCCTGATGGAGCCAAACCTCTGAAGCTGGAGCGGTATGCTGTTGATGGACCCTGAGCCCTGCAAGCGAGGAGCCACAGGGAGACCCCTGCCAGCACCAGAATTCTGCACCCACTGACCTGTGATTTCGTGAGTCAGAAGGCGACTTTGTAGACTGATTTCGGGCATATGGGTTAATATCGGACCTATGACTTTGTACTGGACTGGATTGGGATGCCTTCTTAGTGTCACATTCCTTTTGTACATAAACCCTTTCCTTATATCCATATGCATGTCTATGAAATTTGTTTCCCTAGTCTACCCGGACTAGCACACCAGGCACCATCAGCTTTCTTCACCACCTTTGCTTATGTACTTGCTTTGTCTTCAGAGATCATGTTGGGAAGATGAGCATCTCAGAATGCTGGATTATTCAAACAAAGTGTTCTTGCATTGAGGGAGTACTTGAATAGAAGCTTAATGCCCATCTGCTTCCTTAATACCTGTGTCAGAGAGGGTTTTTTAGAGAAATAAAACCAGGATGCTAGTAATTCTCTTTATATATTTATATAGAAAGAAGAGTATATAAGATAAGAAAGAAGGAGTTAAGTAATCTATAAAGCAGTCCCAATTGCTTGGAGCAACTCAGTTGCGTGAGACAGCTAGTAGACTGGCAGTCCTTCCAGTGTTGAGGGCCGCTGAGTAGTCCTCTGTAGAGCAATTCAGGCTACATCGCCACAAGCAGCAGACAGCAGAGCAAGTCACCAACAGTCAGCCAGATGACAGAGTCCAACAGTCCCCAGCTCAAGAGATGTATATCCCAGGAATGTGGCAAAGTAGGGCTTGAAGGAGCCTCAACTCACAGCTCCACAGTCCATGATTGGATGTCCCACGGGTAGGGTTGCTTGGAGGTCGAGGCACAGGATGAACAAAGCAGCTGTCTGGTCCGAAGATCCAAAAGCAAGAGAGAGAGGGTGGGACTCCCTGAGCCCTTCCTATCTCTGGCCTTCGATTCATCCTGTGTATTCATTGGTCGTGCCGTCACAACAGACCCACTAATCTGCTGTGGCCATGTTGGCATAACAAACCTGCCCATCACAATACTAAACCTATAAATGTATGTATATAGGTCTATTTCCCCTATTATCATATATAAATGTATTTACATATGTTCATGTCTGTATTTCGAACTCTATAAATGCCCTTTGCCTTTTAGTTCTTTCTTCTATTTCCTTTTACTTTCGGTTTGTCCCACTGTCATATTAAACCTTCATTTGGGTTTCAGTAATTACTCTTAGTTGTGTTGCCCTTGATAAAGCCCTTCCAGACCTCTTACACTCTCCTCACCATCGATTTTGGGTCACTTGTTCCCTTGTCCCTGGGTTTGTTATTACTCTTCCTTTCCCCTGCCTCCCCCTCTCCCATGTCCCCCTGAAACTGTCCTCCTCTTATTCTCTCTTATGACTTGTTTATCCTGCCAACCTCATCCAGATAGACATGCAGAGACAACAGTACACACAAACACAAGATGGAGGAAAACAAAGCAAGAGTATAAAATAAAACAATACCTCCAACAACATCAACAACAACAAAAATCTAATGACCAAAGAAAGAAAGAAAGAAAGAAAAGTCTATAAATAGTTCAAGGTGTATTTGTTGTCCTTTATGGGTGTTTTCCAGTCAAGTCTGTTGGGGTGCCACACCCTGACTTCACAGTCTATTTTTGGAGTTCCTTGGGGACTTCATTGCTATGCTCCTCTTGCTTCTCTGTTGCATGATCCCAGAGTCTCAACTTGCTGTTGTGGGGTCCGAGTGGGCATAATTCCCACTGTGTGTCTCTTTGTGCATTGGCTGCTCAGAGCAGGAATATTGTACTCAGGGCATGGCATGTCAGAATGTGCTTCACTCTCTTTTCCTCCCCCTCTCTTTTCTTCCTGTGTGCTCTGATCAGACACATCCCTCTCCTTGAGCTGTAGCTTCAGTGCTGTCCTCTGAAATGAATTCTTCAGGGTGTGTGTGTGTGTGTGTGTGGACTGTCAACTTAGTTGGCAATAGGGCTGGTCCCTCCAGACTCTCTACTGGTTCCCTGTTTCATGCCAGTTTGTTGCGTTCTTGTCTTGGAGCACTAGGCTGAAATCTGGTCCCTCTTTCCCTCAATGGATTCATACATTTCCTTTTCTGATTGGCTTACTTTGCTTAGCATAATTTCCTCCAGTACTTTCCATGCTGTGATGTGCTTAATGCATTCATCACTGCTTTTTAGGAATGTGTAAGACTCCATTGTATGTATGTGCCACAGCTTTTTAATCCATTAGTCTGTTGATGGAAATTTGGGTAGTTTCCAACTCCTTGCAATTGTGAACTGCACCACAATGAACAATGGAGAAAAGATGTTGTAATGTTCCCTCTTTCATCCTTTATCATTACTATTGAAATTTCTCTCTTTCTTTCTTTCTTTCTTTCTTTCTTTCTTTCTTTCTTTCTTTGGTTAAGTTCTCCAGAGCTTTGTCAATTCTGCTTATCCTTTCACAGAACCAACTTTTATCAGCATTAATTGTTCCATAGTTTTCTTATTTCATCTCTCTTGTATTTCCACCCTAATTTTTATTTCTTTTCTTTTGCTATTAGTTGGATTTTCTTTTTGACTCTGTTCTAGTTGCTGTATATTTTTTAACCAGCATATTAATAATAAGTCTCTCTGATAACTGGCTTTGTTGTGTCCCATAAGTTTTGGTATGTCATGTTCTCATTCTCATTGATTTCTAGAAATTTCTTAATTTCATCTCTGACCTGAGCCAGTGCAAATTACTTTTGCAATAGAGTTATTCATCCTCCAATTGTTTGCCCATGTTTTCTTCGTCTTCCTTTTGTTGATTTCCAGCCTTATGGCACAGTGATCAGAGAGAGAAGTCTGTATGATATTAATGTGCTTAAATTTATGCAAATTTGACTTATTCCCTAACCTGTAGTATATCTTCGAATATGTGCCATGTTGGCTTGGAAAGAATGTGTTTTTTTTGCATCTGGGTAGAGAACTCTACATTGTGATGTCAAATCATCTAATTGTAGTGTTTAGATCTTTAGCTTCCTTGTTGAGTTTCTTTCCAAGTGATCTATCTTTCTCAGAGAGTGGTGTATTGAAGTCATCTATTATAATTGTTGCGGCTGTGATTTTCATCTTTTGGAGCATTTGATTGACATATTCCACTGAATACTTGTTTGGACAGACAATGTTTAGAATGCCTCGTGGTTCCTGGTTTATAGCTGCCTTGAGTGTCCCTCCTGATCTCTTTTTTATCATTTGCATATTGAGATCAATTTTATCTGAGATTAGGATTGCAATTCCTGCATTTTTTGAATTGCTGTTTGCTTGGTATGTTTTTCTCCAGCCTTTCATTCTCAGCCTATTTTTGTCGGTAATCTGGAGATACGTCTCCTGTAGGCAGCAGGTTGAGGAGCTGTGTTTTCTAAGACAATCTGTTAGTCTCTTTCTCTTAAGGTCTAAGTACATTCTATGATACTCAGGGTTATTACATCTATCTGTCATTTCATCTTATCCCTCTCATGTTAGGTGTTTTCTTACCTCCATTTCTTTTCTGGAGGTTGTGTATATGTGTGGTTGTGATTCATTCTTGCCTTCTATTCATCATTAAACCAATGTTATCTTGGGGGATGTTTTCCTTTTGAAGGTCTCTTGGTGGAGTTGTTCTAAGTGGCAGTCTCTTGGGCTTGGTGAGTACTGTTCTTCTACACATACTGGGTTGGCGAGGATCTTTTGTAGGGCTGGGTTCCTTTTAGTGTATTCTTTGAGATTTTTTCTTGTCTTGGAAAGCTCTTCTCCATCAGCTTTGATAGTTTGGCTGGATAGGGTATTCTTGGGTTTGTGTTATTTTCCTGCAATTTTCAGAATATGTTGCTCCACCCTCTCCTCTTCTTCATAGTGTCTGATGATAGATCTGAGCATATCCATATATACTTGCCTTTATATATGATTGTCTGTTTTTCCCTAGCTGCTTTCATAATTTTCTCATTTTCATCAAAGTTGGATAGTTTAACAACTGTATGCCTTGATGAGTTCTTCTTGGGATTCAGTTTAGCTGATATTCTTGAACCTTCTGGATGATTGCCTGGTTTTTATTCATTAAGCTAGGGAAGTTTTCCTCCAAGAATTCCATCACTATTTTGAACCTTGATTTCTTTGATGGGCATTTCTCCGATAATGCAATTATCTGATGCTGTTCCTTCTCATAACATCAGACATAACGCTGAGGTTTTCTTCAGCTTATCTTATGGACTTGGTAGACTTTTCCTCACATTTATTAATTTCTGCTTGTGAGTCCTCTAGGTCACTGGTATGGTTCTCTGTCTCTATTTGCTGGGTGAAGTCTGTGAGTTTACTATTAGTTTTTGTTATCTCGCCCCTTAGCGCTTTTGTTTCCCTTTGGTGCATGGCCTTTATCTCCTCTATCTTTTCATCTTTTTCTGTAATGCTTCCCTCATGTCCTGTATGACTCTAAACAGCATTCTGAAGATTTCTTTCTGTGGACGGTCAATGTCTGCCTTTTCTATGACTGCCATTAGGCCCAGGTGTTTCTCTTTTCTTGATGAAGCTGCGGAAGCAGTTTTCTGGTTTTTGGTTCATTTGTTGGAACAAGGTGTCATTTTCCTGTCTTAGGGAGACTGGGGTTGGTGTTTCTGTAGACTGCCTGTGGCCAACTGCCTTGAGGGGTTGTATTTCAGCTTTGTCCTGCTGATGTTTCCCTCTTGCCTTGGCCTATGCTTTGTGCTTCAGCCACCCTCAGGTCTCTATAGAGGCTGTTTGCAGCTGTGCATTTTGTTGTCTGATGGAAAATGTTGACCCAAGCACAGGGAAGCATACTCTGGGGATGGGTGGGGATTGGGTAATCTGTTCCTGGCTAGGAACACTTTCCACAGGTAGGTGGGTGGGAGAGAGGGCCTTCTGCTTCTGTTAGCAGGTCCACTGCTCAGAGCACGGTGGCGGGGGTTGGGGGAAGGGGTGGTGTCAAGTAGGGAGAAGGGAGAATGCAGCAGGAAAGTCCCAAAGACTTGGGTTCATATACCACAGCTGCACAAGCTTCTGTCAGATTTGTGTCAGATGCTTGGCAGGCCTGGAGTGTCCTGGAAGGATGGGAATCTCTGTGGGGGTGGGAGAGTGGGGTAGGGTCCTGGCTGGCAGGTCTGTGAGGAGCACCCAGATGGGGCAGGCATCTACGGAGTGGGATACTGGGTGGTGGCTCTATGGGAGAACTAAGGCACGGCAGAAGCCTCTTCCCTATGCCTGGCTGGCCTGTGGTGCTAGTTGAGGCAGAGAGAGGGCACCCTGAGGACCATGAAAGAGGCACGTGGTGAGCCTGAGATCACGGGTATTCACAGGAAACCCTGCAACTGTTTCTTCTTACTGTGGATGATACCCCATGAAAAATGAATGTCTCAAAGGCTTTACTCCTGCAGACTTTACTCCATCAACATCATTATGGTTGTCTCTGTTATTGAGAAGATAACTCTTTCTCAGGAATATTTTGAGTACCTTTGAGGGTTTTATCTCTGACTAGGTTCTGCTTTTATTAATGAATTTTTCAGTATCTGATAATATTTTACCAATATCCACAGGGTTTTCAGTGGCTAATTAGTTAGAATTAGACAGTCAATTCCTTCTTTCTCAGCTAGTCTTAGACTGAGAACTATGCTGACATCTATGCTGTTCACTTTGGGTGACCCTGCTGGAAATTGAAATTTGAGGAAGAGCTTTCAGCTTCCCAACAGCACACACACACACATAGCTATATATAGTTATATCACATAACATATAATACATTGTATAATGTATCACATATCCATATACAATCTACCACATATTAAAATATAATGCGACTGGTATCTTAGATATAATATAAAAGGTATGCTAATATATCATATAATGTACACACATATACTGTACATATACAATATATATAACATATATAACTATACTACACTCTACATCATATATAAGCTATATAGTATCTTATCATTTTGTTCTCTTTCTTCTTACTTGAATTGTGGCACATCAACTTTAATATATACTGTATAATTAAGTTATTATATTCCATAACTAAGTTATATAATACATATTAAAGCTGATGTGCCACAATTTAGAATGAGAAGAAACAACTGCAAGTATCCATTCACTATCAGATTAAGGAACGTAGAAAGTAAGAATCTAGGAACATCGGAAGTTGTCAAAAATGAAATGAAACATAGAAAGATTGATACCATAGGGTTGCTATGAATCAGTGCCAAATCAATGGAACCTAACAACAACAACAACAGCAGCAGCAGCAACAGCACTATATGGAAAGGGAACACGGAGAAGCTCACTATCACCATTAGAGCAAGGCTAGGACCTGACAGCGGTGCAAGCTGAAGTGGAAGAAAATAAAAACAAGTTAACAGGGGTCAAAATGCCACGTTAAGCATATTCCATCTTAATGTGGAGACGACTGAAAAGGTTGGAGCTGGGGCTGCCATGAGTCAGAATTAATTTAATGGCAGTTAGTATTTGAAGCTTAGGCTTGCCAATACCTAGAACTAGAGTTAAGGAGTCCGTGTGGGGCAGTGGTTATGCCTTGGGCCGCAAGTGCCTAGTCTGCGGTTTGACACCACTGGCCTGCAGCTCTGGGAAGAAAGATTGGGCTTTCTCTTCCCATAAGCACTTACAGCCTTGGAAACCCACAGTAATTTGAGGACAAGGGGCCACGTGACCGAAAGGTCAATAGCTAGAGAGAAGCACTCTGGACTGAAGAACTGCTGCATCACGAGCATTTCTGATTTGAATTCTAACCAGTTGACTTCCATAATAAACATTACAGTTGTATTTTTAGTAAGCTCTGTATAGTTCTCGCAATGAATCATCAGACCCAGCAGAGGACTAGAGTGCCTTGGACAGACAGCTGGTGTCAGAGTGGTAAAGAAGGTTGAAAGAGGGTGGCTTGTTTGCCCTACCTTGTAGGTATCAGCTTTGGGCTGAGGTGGCAATTGATTATCCTTCCTCCTTATCAATCAGGAAGTCAGATGCTGCCCCAGTACCATTCTTACAATGTCAAACGCAATGCTGGTCAGAGCGAGTCAGGAGAGCCACGGAACACATTTCTATCGACTTAGAGAATATATAAGGTGTCATCCCTAGAAGTTTGCTAGACATGTGCTTATGGCGGGGCTTTCAATGAGAAAAGCGGACGTATGATTGAATCATGGAGGAAGGCCAATGCTTTTGAGGAAGTGATGAAGAACTTGTCTGTATTATGTTAAAATGTTTGGGGGAAGATAAACTTGTAGGTGATAAGCTTGGGTATTTGACTGAGATTTCTAAGCAAGATATTCCAAAGGGCCTGCGTGGCTTCTCCTTGTTACCTGTAGTAACATGTGGGAGGAGTAAGATGGGATTAAAGGTGAGCCGTGCAAACTGAAAAAGCAAAAATAAACTCAAAGATTTGGAAAATCTGTTTGACACACTAAGGACACCTGTTCTTGAATCTTCACCACTGCAGTGAGTGCATGGTCTTTTGTGAAGGATGCGATGCTTATGACTAATGAATGGATCCAACTACTCCCACCTAAAAGTAGTCAGCTTATTTTGAAGGAGACAAGGGATAGGACAACAAGATGGACATTTGCTTTTTGGAATTCTACAGGTAGGAAACAAGTGAACAGAGCTATATTTGTTTTCTCCTATGAATAGAAAAAGACCATCCCTGGAGAAATTTAGAGATAAGCAGGACCACTTGAGGGAGCCCTGGCGGCATAGCGGTTTACGTGTTGATTTGCTAACCTCAAGGCCCTCAGTTTGAAAATACCAGCCGCTTTTTTGGAGAAAGACGAGGCTATCTAATCCCTTAAAGTTACAGACTCAGAAATCCAAAGGAGAAGTCCCACCCTGTCCTATGGGGCTGCCATGGGTAAGAATTGACTGAATGACCGTGAAATTTGAAGAAGCACAGGGAGCAGGCCTTAGGATCTCCTAGGTCTCAAAGGGCAGAGACACAACTTCTTCGGTTTTGAAGAGTGAAGCCACAGTCCCCTTCATTTTAAATAAAATACTCATCAACTCGATTTGGGAGTGAGGATTGATGTTCAGTTATGCCAAGAGGAATGGGACAGTCAATCAAATCTGAGGGGGCAGGGCTCTCATTCCTAAGGGTCAGAAGATTGGACCCTGCCTGAGCCAATGGAGCAGGGTCACCACTTAGATGCACTAGAAGGATAGAGGCAGCCCAAGCTGAAGGAGCTGAGTTGCCACCCAGTGAACGGTAAGGCCTCCCCTCAGACCTAGGGGCTTCCACCCAGAGAACTTGGCCAACACCCAGAACATGATGTATATGGCCATTGCCCAAGTGAACTCAGAGAGAAGAGGGAAATTTTCAAGCCTTGAGAGCTAATGTTCTACTGGGTTTTGGACTTGCTTGATGCATATTATCACTCCATTACTTCCTGTGTTTCCCAGTTGTAATGGAAATGCTACCTATAGGAAATATGTCTATCCTCAAATAATTTGCATTTTAGATGTCATAGAATCTTAGGTGAAGGGGAATTTTGATCTAGGATGGACTGTACCTACAACTCCCTCCCCGCCAACCAAACTCTCTGGCATCAAGTCTCCTCTGACTCATACACACATATTTGGTTTAGATTATTCAGAAGGTGAGATTTTGAACTTGGAGTTGATTTAAGACTTGTGGGATGATGTGATGAGTGAAGGAGTTTTATATTTGCGTAAAACATAGATTTTGGGTGAGACAAAGGGAATATTATGAATTTAATGGTGTCCATCCCCCCATATGTTATAAGTCCTAACCGCTATGTCTATAGTTACAATTCTATTTGGGAATGGGTTGCTTTTGTTACCCTAATGAGGCAGGATTAATGCAGAATGTGTTTGGAGCCAATCTCAAGTGATCAGATTTTAACATTGGCAAATTGGGAGACTACTGACGGGGGATGGAGGTGGGATGGTGGGGGAAGGGGTAGAGGGGGTATATACCCTTCCCATTCTCCTGCCATTCCCTAGCTTGTGCATTCTTTCCAAAAATTGGGACTTTTAAAAAAATGCCGTGGGATGTGGGAAGAATTGCTTAAAATCGGGACTGCCCCATCAAAAGTTATACGTCTGGTCACAAAGGGACACGGGGCTACCAAAACCCTCCCAGAATTTTAAAATTTTTTACATACAACCTTATCACCTTCTAATACTCATTACACTTAATACATTTCTCAAAAGTGCTATTCAATTCTTAGAAACGTTTTTCAAATTCATTTGTTTGGATGGCTAACAGTACTGCCCTCATTTTTTTTCTTCACCTCTTCTACATGGTCAAATCACCGTCCTTTAATGTCCCTCTGCATTCATAGAAACAAAAAGTCACACAGAGTGAGGCCAGGTGAGTAAGTAAGGTGAGTAAGGACAAGAGAGACCTGCTGTTTTTTTCCCCAAATGGGTAGGCTGAGAGGGCTGTATGAACAGGTGCATTGTGGTGGTGGCAAAAACCAATCTTCCGTCTGGCACACATCAGGCCCTTTTTGTCACACACTGTTAGGGAAACTTTTCTGAACCTCTAGAGAGAAAGCCTGGTTAATAAACCTGGTGGGACGAAATCCAAATGCACTATGAGTTAACATTTTTGTCTGTTCAGCAAGTTGATGGAGGTCTAGAAAAGGTTTGTCATTAATCAACATTTCACTTTTCTTGAGACAAGAAAACTACTCATACACTTGCATCTTCCCCATAGCACTGTCCTTGTACATGTTCAACACCACAACAGTTTCTGTGGCATTTTTCCCCAACAGGAAAGGGAATTTCACAACTGCATGCTGTTCTCTTATATCAACCACGACAAAAAAAAAGAAAGAAAGAAAGAAAGAAAGAAAAAGTTGAAAAACTGTTTTTACAAAAAAAAAAAATCACTCGGGCCAGAGAGACCCTTCTCAGGTGACACCCCTGGGTGCACAAACTCAGAGCAAGCTGCTGGAAGCTTACCTAGTAGGAAAAAAAAATACATATTATGAAAGCAGCACTCAGTATAATTCAATTCCATTTTCTGGTGGAAGCAGATAAGGAAGATGTATGAGAGGTGATAAATGCAAAACCACATGATCACAAATTTTATCATAATGATAAACTTCCCACAGAGCCAATAGAAAAAGAGCAACTTTCCCTAGAGCAGACATCTGAATTCAGACTTCTAGTCTCCCAAATGCGAAGAAAATAAATTTATATTTGTTAAACCCATCAATTGTAACATTTTTGTTATAGAAGTACTAGATAACTAAGACAATTGGTAATGGTTTTGTACCTTTCTGTAGCCTTTCTTTTAGTATCTTCATCTTTTCTACTGAAATAACACTGGGTTCATAGAATAAATTGTAAAGTGATCATTCCTATTTGGTAGAATTAGCCAGAAAAATCATTTGGTCTTGGGATTTTCTATTTCGGAAGTTCTATGTGTCATGGTTCTACTCAATGTTCTGTCTTCTTAAATGAATTTTATTAGTTTGATATTTCCAGGGATTTTATATTTTCATATAAGTTTTCTAATTTGTTGGCATACAATGATTCATTGCACTCTTTTTAGCTATGTAAATATGGTTGTAACATTCCTACTTTTATTTCTCACTTTAATAATTTGAAGCGTTTTCTTAGTCTGCCTCATTAAGCTTTATCAGGTTGTTTAGCTTTTAAAAACATCAACTCTTTACCTCCCTGATCTTTATTTCATTTGTCTCTGTTTCGATTCTTAAGACGTTCTGGTGGCACCCTGGTTAAAGTATTTGACTGCTAAACAAAAAAATCTGTGGTTCAAACTCACCTGCTCAGGAGAAGGACAGGCAATATGTTGCTTCATGACTTACAGTCTTGGAAACCCTATGTGGAAGTTCTACTGTGCTGTTATCATTCAGAGTTGACTCAAAGGTTTGGTGTGCCTCCCCTTATTATTTTCTTACTTCTGCTAGACTTAAATATAGTTCACTCTTACTGTCTTAGTTTCTTAGTATAGAAATTAGATTGATTTGAGATTGTTGCTTTTTAAAATATGCATGCATTTATGACATACATCTTATGACGAGCCCTACATCTTATGACGAGCCCTATGTTCTTTGCATCTTATAAATTTAGCTGATGTCCTGTGCTGACCCAAGGTCCTATGGGGACAACACTGGAGACACAAGGTCGGGATTATACCTGGTCTGACCCCTCTACATCGAGACGAAACACTGAGGGTGTGCAGCAGAGCAGCAGGGAGGGTAGAGCGTGGAGGTCCTGAGGGAGTGTCAAGGATAGACTTTGGGGCCAGGGTGTGGCACCCCCATCAGATTCAACTGGAGGACACTCCTAGAGGTCAAGAAACAGACCCTGAGCTATTTACAGGTTTTTTTGTTTATTATTATTATTTTACTTATTTATATATTTTTTCTGGACATTGTTTTTTTGTTGTTGTGGTGGTCATCATTTTGTTCTCTTTTTTGCTTCGTCTTGTAACGTATTTTTGTGTGTGTCCATATTATTATCTCTGCAGGTCTATCTGGATAGCATAACCTGGATGAAAAGTCCGTGGGAGAAAACAATGGGACTGATAATTCTGGAGAGGACATGAGAGAGGATGAGATAGTGGAAAGAAGTTGGTGTTGACCAACCCAGGGACAAAGAAAAAATAAGTATTCCAAAATCAGTGGTGAGATGGGTGTGAGACGTTTGGTAGGGATTGATCAAGGGTAATGTAATCCAGAGAAATGACTGAAATCCAAATGCAGGCTGAGCATGATAATGAACAAGAGGAAAATAAAAGGAAACAGAGGAAAGAACTAGGAGGCATAGGACAGTTATAGAGGTCTAAATGCAGGTGTATACATAGGTAAATATTTTTATATATGATGATGGGTAAATAGTTCTATGTGCATATGTATATATATATATATATATATATATATATATATATAGTTAGTATTAAGGCATCAGATGGACATTGGGCCTCTGCTCAAGTACCTTCCCAGTGCAAGAACACTTTGTTCTATTAAATTGGCATTCCATGATGCTCACCTTCTCAACACGATTGCTGAAGACAAATGTGTGCATAAGCAAAAGTAGTGAAGAAAGTTGATGGTGTCCATCTATCAAAAGATATAGTATCTGGGGTCTTAAAGACTTGAAAGTAAACAAGTTTCCATCTAGCTCAGAAGCAACAAAGTCCACATAGGAGAAGCACACAAGCCTGTGTGATCATGAGGTGTGGCAAAGGTAATGAAGAAAGTTGTTGGTGTCTGGCTCTCAAAAGATATAGCATTTGGGGTCTTAAAGCCCTGAAGGTAAACAAGCAGCCATCTAACTCAGAAACAACAAAGCCCACATGGAAGCAGCACAGCAGCTTGTGTGACTATGAAGTGTTAAAGGGATCAGGTATCAGTTATCAAAGAACTAAAAATTATATCATTATAAATGAGGGGGAGTACAGATGGGGGACCCAAAGCCCCTTACTGAAGGGTTACAGAGAGGAGACGAGCCAGTCAGGGTACAGTCTAGCAATGATGAAACAAGCAACTTTTCTCTAGTTCTTCAATGATTCCTCCCACTATCATGATCCCAATTCTGCCTTACATATTGGCTAGACCAGATGTACACTTGTACAGATAGGAACCGGAAACATGGGGAATCAAAGACAGATGATCCTTTTAGGAGTAATGGTGAGAGTGGAGATACCGGGATGGTGGAGGGAAGGTGGAGTAGAAAGAGGGAACCAATGATAAGGATCTGCATATAATCTCCTCCCTGTGGTATGGACAACAGAGAAGTGGGAGAAGGGAGACACTGGAGAGTGTACAATATGACAAAATAATAATAATTTATATATTATCAAGGGCTCATGAAAGAGGGGAGAGCAGAGAGGGCAGGTATAAATGAGGAACTAATAGCAAGGGCTTAAGTTGACAGTAAATGTTTTGCGAATGATGAGAGCAGCAAATGTACAAATGTGCTTAGCAAACAATGAATGTGTGTATGAATTGTGATAACAGGTACATGAGCCCCCAATAAAATGATTTTAAAGAAATTTAGGTATTTTTGCTTTCATTTTTAGTTTTTTCAAAGTACCTTATATTTTTCTTTATAATGTGTTTTTTGACATACTGATTCTTTAAAAGTGTGAGGTTTAAATCCTGCACATTTGTGTATTCTTCAGAAATCTTTCTGTTACCACCTCCTAGATTTTAAAGTCCAATCTTGACTAACTTGGTTTTGCAGTATGGGCCCACATTTTAGGTGTGTCAAGAAGATGAGACCACTATGCAAAGCTGAGGGGCGGGGCTTCCATGCTCAAAATGCAAAAGACCAGGACCTGTTAGGTTTGAGAGGGTGAGCTGTATCCATTTGGGTTAATTCCATTTTACTTGGAGGCAATACTTTGTATCAGACTGCTCTTCTAAAATTTACTGAGATTTGTTTTGTGACCAATCCTGGAGAAAGAGTCATGCGCACTTGAAAAGAACATGTACTCTGTTTTTCAGTCACTTGGTTGTTTAGTGGTCTCTTAGATTTTGTCAGTTTAGAGTGTTGCTCAATTTTGGTATTTCCTTGTATATCAGTATTTTTTTTTAATCTTTCATCTTGTTCTTTCATTTTAAGACATTTGAAGTATAAGCTCTTATTGTTAAACGGTATGTGTCAGTTCTATTAGTTTTTGCTTTATACATTTAGGGGTTCTGTTGTACTTATATGTTTACATAATTGTTATATATTTTGTTTGCCAATTGGGTTTGGTGAGGTACCAAAACCTGCTCCACCTATTCTGAAGTCTATTATCAGAGTTCCTCAGAGGTTTTATTGCTTTTCTCCCCTTGGTGCTGTGGACATTGGTTTTTCTATTGTCTCCCTTATGCACCATTTAACTTCTACATGCGTATGAGGTGATTGACAATACCGTAGCTTGAGTCTAGCACATGTTAGTCTTCCAAGTGACATCCTGACTCTTACAAACTTTAGAGATGTATTGTGGCAAATTTTGCCATGCAGTTTGTTGTTTGATTTTTTTGACTGCTGCTCCCCTGAGCATTGACTGTAGTCAAGCAGAATGAAATCCTTCATATCGTCAATCTTTTCTTTACTTATCATGATGTGTTCTCTTGATCCAGCTGTGAGTATAAACAAACAAAAAAAAAGAGTAAAATGATCAAGGACATGGTTGAAAAGCAAGGATGTTCTTGCTCATAGTTAAGTCATTCAACATGTTGACTTGCTAGCCTGACCCAAGTCATGGCTTTTCAAATCACCATATGTGCACATGAAAACTGAACAATGAGTAAGGAAGACTGCATAAAAATTGATGCATTTGAATTATGATGTTGATGAAGAATATTGAAAGTACCATGGGGAGCCAACCCCGGGGAAGATAGCAGTCATATAGGTAGATCACGCCCAGAGCTCCTGAAGATTGGTGAGTGGGGGAGATTATTTACTTTAGAGACATCACTATCATTTTTGTGATAGAACATTATAAACCACCCCCCTGGCGATAAGGTAATTCTATTGATAATGTTGATGGTATAAGATTTAGGACCCTGTTGAGAAAAGGAGATTATACAAGTATAGACTGGACTCAGACATGAATTGTTGACTTATATAGACTCAAGTGATTGGACAAACAATAGGGATTGGTAGTAGAGTAAAACTTTCAATACTATTCACTCACAAAGGCAGAACCATGTATAAAAGATTAATACATGTCACAAGAAGGGTATTGAGGTAGTTAATATAAGTAAGGGATTCAAACTAAAGTCCAATGACTGACAGTTCCAACTGGATTTGGTGAGGTGCCAAGCCCTCCCTGCCTCACCAAACCCAAGGAGTCATCTGCTTTTTCTCACATTGGATGTTTTAGCCATAAGTTGGGCTATGACATTTTTGCAGTAAAATATTTAGGTTCTATAAAGGGCAATGAGGAAGGGATTTTGGATGAAGATAATTCAGAGTCTTGGGGTGGTGTGGTGGATGAAGTACTTAAGTGCTACCCCAAAGGTGGATGGTGAGACCTCATCTGTGGCTTCACAGGAGAAAGAAGGCACTGCCTGTTTCCATAAAGTTAGCAGCTTTGGAAATCCTGTGGGGATTTGAATCAAAATGGAGTCCATCAGAAAGAACTCCACTGTAGTTTTGGTTTGGTTGGATTCCCCCTCTCCCTCACAGGCATTGAGTTGATGCAGACGTATAGCCGTCCAGCAGGACAGAGCAGAACTGCCTACCCCTGTGGGTTTGTGAGGCTGGGTCTCTTCCTGAGAGAAGAGAGCTTCCTCTTTCTCCCAAGGAGTGCTCTTTGCCTTGGAGTTGCCAATCATGCAGTTAGCAGCCCACCACCTAATCCACTGTGTCACCAGAACAATGTTTCCAGGAATTCAATCATCTCTGAAAAGTCAAAATATTTTAACCTTTTCTGCTGAGTGGAGAGACTACTTTCATTTTGAATCTTTCTCCTTTTTTTGGTTTCCCCCCCCAATTATTTATACCATGGCTAAAATCTGTGTGTTATCCTGAATTATTTTCTCTTGCCCTTATTTCAGTTTTCTCTAATTTCCTCATCTATAGCTTTCTCTTCAAATCCCTCTGGATTTCTACTATTTAGACTTTTGTATTTCCTTGCCCATGCTGTTCTTCTATTTAATAATGTCTTGTATAATTGCATATTCATCCTTTTTTGGGGGGGGGCATCACTGCCCTCTGGTGGTGGGAGTAGGAGGCCCAGCTTTGCTGCTGGATTTGAATCTTCAACCCAGTGGGCCGCAGTCCCACGCACAACCACTATGCCACCAGGGCTCAGCCCCTGCATATTCATCTTTATAGTTTTCTTTTTAAATATTTTATTCTGTAACAAAGCACCATTTTTTTCAGAAATCAATTCTTTCATTTGAAAAGATACTGTTTAAGAATTAACCGCTCCAGGGCTGAACTCCAGTGGCGTAGTGGTTGAGTGTAGGACTGCGGCCCACTGGCTCGGTGATTCAAATCCAGGAGCAAGACTGGGCCTCCCACTCTCACCAGAGGATGGTGATGCATGCCCCCCCTCCCCCACCAAGTTTAAAAACATTACCACTTCAGAAGAATTTTACTATAGGAATAGAATAAAAAATATAATAAGTAAATAACAGCTGGGCAGATTTCAAAATATTATTTACTTTTTTATTGAGAGGGGGAAATAGAACTTGGTTATAAAGGTGAAGTGTATTATGATGTTCCTAGATGCAAAGACATTTTTCTTTGTCGCTTTTCCTAGTTTCATTTCACTTTATGCCTAATGGCCTCTTGATAGTCTGACATGATAACTGGTGTTGGAATTGGTAGCAGAATCCACCAGATTCGACAGCATTTCCACCTTCTTCGGCAGGCACCAATTTCATCTTCGACTGATCTACAGATGTCTCTTCTGCAAGTGCCTGACAGATTGAGACAATGGTTTTCTGCAGCACCCAATCCACTTCTTACTGTAGAAGAGAGTTATATAGGTAATTAGTCCATTCACATAGGGTAAAATTATAAAATTAAAAAATAGGGTAAAATTATAAAATCTCTTAATGTGAGAGCCATAAAGTTCAGATATCTGCATTCTGACCTCCATCTTCTGTTCTGTTTTCCCAATAGATAAAGTGTTAGTTAACTTAGCCCTTTATCTCTTCTAAATTCTTGGCATGGATAATTAAGACTCAAAAATACCTTGTACAAATTTCAAAGTGAAACAATAAAGGAATGGATCACATATCTTTAACAAATATTTTTGTGTCTTTTTACCAGTCGGTTTCTTGTACTAGCAACAGAAAAATGAAAATGGTACAAATGTTTAATGTTTTCACAGAAGTTATATGAAGGAATATGAATATAACAAAAATAGATAATTTCAAAAAGCTAGAAGTGCCTAGAGCTCAATAATACAATAATGGTTCAGATATCAACTGGGCAATGAAGTAGAGAAGGTAGCCAGAGAAAGACTCTGAGGACCTAGTGTTTGAGTTGTGGTCTGAATAATCAGAATGTGATAGACACAAGAATGTTTCGTTGAGAGCATTATAGATAGCCTGAAGGGAAAGAATAATATCTCTTAATTTATTTGAAGATCAGAAGGAAGAACTGTATGTATGGAACATCTTGGAAAAGAAATATTTTGATAAAAAATGAGGTGACACAAGTAAATAGAATCAGTATTGTGTATCATTTATAGGCCTTGGAGCAAAGGAATGCAGTTATAGCTAGTATTAGAGGAAACATATGAACCCCTTTGCTCCTCATAAAATCAGAGAAGCAGCAGAATACTTGCTGGTGGTAATAAGCCAGTAACAAGAAGGAAGCTGAAAGTGCAAGTGAGGAAGGAAGAATTGCTGCCGACGCTGTATCGAGATTCTTGATACATAGCTGGGACAGAATCTTGTGTACACATCTATAATATCCTTTATCAATTTTCTTTCTTCTCTGGAGCATCTTTTCTGATGTTGATCAAATCACTTACATGGCTATTTTAGTCTTGTTCTCATTTTAAACAATCGACATCTCCAAATATTTATAAATTTTATGATTTTTTAAAACATAAATATATATTTTTCTTGTTGAGATGATGCACAGCAAAACATACACCAATTCAACGGTTTATTTTTATTTTTTAAAACAGTTTCTCACGAGTACAATTTGACAATCATTTCATTCTCCTTGTCTGAGTTACTCCTTCATTAACATTTCATTGCCTTCTACGGTTCCTGTTTTCAAGGTCAAGTTGCTGTACTGCATTTGAGTTTATATCATAGCATCTTATTTTGTTTCCTAAGAAGTCTTAATGGTATGATGGTTAAATGCTAAATAATTAGCCAAATATTCCATTGGGCTGCCCATAGCTACATCAGCAGGTCAAAACCACCATCTGCTCAGCAGGAGAAACAGGACGCTTTCAACTGCCTTGATGAGTTCATCTTAGGTGCCCGCAAGGGCAGCTCAACTCTGTCCTATAGGTCATTGTGAGTTGGAATTAATAGATGGTATTAAGTAGAGTTGGAACATATCAAAGTCTAAAACTTATAAAAATATTTACTCAATAATACAATGACTTGAGATCTTTGTGACAGCTATTAATCTTGCTCAGTCAACTGTTTTTGTTCTCAATAAGTTTATACATATTTTTAATCTCTTTCATTATCAAATACTCTTGGTCCAATACTAAGTTTGTTCACCCAATTATTGAAAATAGTTTGGTTTCGCCTAGTAAAGCTAGGGATTTGTATCAGCTGAATTAAAAAAAAAACAAGACACAGAGGAATCAGGATATGTATGCAATAATTTTTATAGTAGTATTATTTGTAATACCCAATAACTAGAAAAAACAGAAGTTTTCATCAGCACTGTAAAAAACTATTTAGTTCATCTTATATTATCAATAAATAAAAGCAGTCAAAAATCTTTCTAGTTATTATACCTAAATATCTTTTTATTACTTTAATGAATTTTTATTATCTCCTATGATCATTCAGGATTTCATTTTACATCATTGTTCTCTTATTTATTTAAATATATCTCTATTGGTGGAAATAAATGAGATGATCTTTACTTTTTTGTCTTACTGGTAAAATGTGATGCCTTACTGTGATGATTAATATTGTACACATGATATATATGTATATTCTCTGCATATATATGCCTTTTCTAAAGTGAGATTTCTGAACCTTAGAGTACAAAAGTAAATATTCTCCACCTAACATATATTTTTCTAATATGTGTGCCCTGCTGTCATGAGTAAATCTTTCATGACTCACAGATTATTTAGACTCTATTATTACAGAATTAATAATCAATCACTGAAATCCTGACATATTATTTTCAAGTATATGTATTTATACTTAAATTATAAAATTATGAGGTGCTTCTATGGCTTCACCTATCTTTTATGGACATGGTGAGTTAGAACCTGAAAAACTCTAATGATCCTCTAAGCACTAAATATTTATGCTCCCACATGATTATCTCTTGTGTATTGTATTCATTTACTCAACCTTAATAGTATTCTCCCTTTTAAACCTCTGCATCAGTCAGTGTTCTAGTTGTCTCACTTTTATGGAACTAGATTTGTGTCTTGGTGCTTTTCTGGAGTGTGCAACAATACTTGAGCTTTTCTCTTTTGGAAGTGGAGTCCTCTCTCTGATCTGGGGCTTTTATATCGAGTAATGCAGGAGCTAGTTTGGTCAGGACACTCCTATTTTCCTGGTAAAGGTATAGTAGTGCTTCCTTCATTTCCAAAAGTGATAACTTTAGGTCAGAAGTATGTGTTCATATTATTTTTGCAACTCAGGACATACCTTTCCAATAGCAAATGCTGCATGTTGTTTTTCAGTGCTAACCTATATCTCTTCAGAAGTCAAGTGAATAGATAACTGGATTCACCAAGACACTGTGTCTTTCTTTCTTACCCCTAGTCCCTGCTGATAGAATTTTGTCCATCTCTTCTTTTGATCTAGTGAGTAGATATAAGGATACATGCCTCTATTATGTAATCTTGCATACTTGGAAATAAGCTTCCATATCTCCCAGAGGCACTCAAAGATACAATGTGAAACTAGAGCAGACTATGACTATGATAGACTGTCTGAGTGATGACAATGGAATTCTGGGAGCACGTGATTTTTTTATCCTAGTCTACTCCATCACTACCCTGGTGAAGTCATTGCTAATGGATTTCTGAAATCAAATGATGGATTCAAGGAGCTTTCCTGATCTGCCCTGTAGTACTCTAAAGTGAAGACCCTCTATAATCAACCTTCACCTTACCTGATGGTAAGAAAGTCAGAAAGAGAAGGAGAACCAAGAGAAGCAAATGGAGTCGCTTGACTGAAGGACCAGTGAAGAGAAGAGACATCAACATGATTGGATCCTGCAGACTCTGTGCCTGACAGGTCCAGGGCCTTTTATCAAGCTCCCTGACTTGTGGTTTGTTTTTGTTTAGTAGAGCCTAACCAGCACAGAATAGTTCAATCTCAAACAGGAAATATTTAGGAACAATAGTACATAAATGTGGTAACTCAATGGATGAGAAGGCAGGAGGTTAAGTTTTCCTTTCCCCAAAGACTCAGGATTTTCAAATGATCATGTCTGTTCTTTTTTTTTTTGATCACTTATTTTCTAGGCCATTGTCTAAGCTATTTTCCACATACACAAATGCTGATACATCATATTTTATGCATTTATTATGTATTAAGCGATGAGGTAGGGGTCATATAGGTTTACAGCCCCAAATCATTCACATCTTATAGTGAATGACAGAACATTTAAAGGCTACATAAGTTATATACTATAGATATAATGAATACAAGTATCCAAAAGAAAAAGTGGTAATGTTAGTGTCTACTTTGACCAAAGTATTACACGTGGGGATAGGAAGCAACTACAAACGCTATCTCCAGGTGCCATACAATCACAAGGAAAGAAAGCAAAAAGAATATTATTTGAAAGTTTTGCTTGGTTATCTGTCTTGCCTCATTGCTTCAGAGCATTGGACAATGGCTCACGATCCCTTCCCTCTGAGGCTCAGTTGCCAGGAAGGGACTGCTTTCCACAATTCCTTTGGATTTGGAGGACTCATATCTATTCTTTTTGTTCTGTGGAAAATAGAAATTAGTTTATGTCTCAGATGCTCAAGGTTTAGAATTAGACATATGTCACCTGGATTGTGCCTTCAAGGTAGCTGTTTGAATTCTTGATAGCTTTAATGTTCATCTACTTGCTCTGCTAATTATCGGTGATGAAACGTGTAGCATACGTTACTCTTTCCTAATGTAGACTGTTATATCTTATAGATGTATAGGATGACATAAGTAGTAACAGCAACAATAGAAATGCAAGAGAAGCTATAGAAACTATGATAGCTATAGCAAACACAATGTAGTCAATTTGAACAGAGCATTTTCACAAAAGATGGTTTAAAAGTGGATTTGTTTTGTAGATATTGAAAGACCCAAAGGGAATACTGAGATGGTCTTGAGGTAATGATAAGAAGCAACTCCTGAAAATCACCAACAGAAAGGAGAGGCCCTAGGTTCTCAGGCCGCTGAGAAAGATATGCAGGGATATTGCTTTAGACATCTCAGAGATTCCATGGAAAAATCTCATAGAGTTGGTCCTCAACCCTATGAAAAAGAGGTATCAACTAGTTGTTGCTGGTATCTGTGTAAGGCATGATGAGATTTTTTTTTCCTGGACATATAATTCGCATAGCATATGGTAGAATAGTTTAAACATTTAAAAATAGTTGGGAAAATGTTAGTACAAATTTAGTACACTTTCTTCATTCTTGTACTCATTATTAGTATCTCTCCATTTCCCCTCCACCTCCTTGTTAAAACTTCAAGAACTTCAATTATTGCCTCTATAAATTTACCTATCCTAGATTTCATATATGGAAATACATACAAACCCCAAAGCAAAAACCAAGCAAATAAACAAACCTCCTCCCCCACAAAGCCCAATAGCAATAGCAAAATAAAAGAGAGGATATCCTCAATCAAAAAGACAGGAGAAGATATTAAAAATTAGAGCAGATTTTAAGTGGATCAAAAAGGAGATCAAGTGTTAAGGTGTTAAATTTTAATGTAAGTATGTCTGCCATAGTCAACTTTATAAGACTGTCTTTCAGTTAGCAAGGCTATTTACATCCTTAGTCTATGGTCAGAGGAAGCTTACCAGAGGCTTAATCTAAGTGAGGAGCCGGCAAATGGATTTGGGACTTTCACTGCCATCCATAGCTTTCTGCAAACTGAATACTCAGAGTTTAAACTCTGATACCATTCCCTCCTGTGAAATTGGGTTTTATTATTTACAATCTTTGGATCACACAAGCTGATGTGCTTCTTCCGTATGGGTTTAGTTCACTTTGGTAGCTGCTTTGTAAGACTCCAGGCACTGTTCTCTCTTATGTGTGGGCACCACACTTTCCTATACCACCTATATTTTCAGTAATCTCTTCATGATGATGAATATTGAGATGGGCCATGCCATAAGAATGAATGGTTTATAGAATAGCGGTATGATTAAGTGTAAACATAAAACTAATTGACTGCTTTTGATCTAGTTTCTATCCAGCCCTTGGTGATCCAAGCCTCCTGTTATTGATAGCCAGGACTCTCTCAATGTTCACAACATTCTTCATAGGCTACATGAGTAAGCTCTGATTTGGAAATCTCACTAAATGAACTGGACTATAGCTTAAACTATATACTAAATCATATTCAAGCAACTGAGAAATGTCTTTGGACTTTAGGCTGATGTGTCCTAGTTTGTGACCAATCAGTTGACTGCTATCCCATGATTATAGTTTTGGAAGTTGTTGGACTTTGGTTCAGATCTCTTGCTTTGACAGTGCTCAGTGAATGATGGCTTGGGACTACCACATATTTTCTATAGCCCTGGTCTTTTTGCTTTTTGACATGACTTTGTCCAGCAGGCATGGCTCTGCCTTTGTGAATGAGTGTTATTGAAAGTTTTACTCTATCTCCAACCCTCATTATTTGTGTAAATGGTGTCTAGCCACTTGAGTTTTTGACCTGTGCAGGTCAACAATCCAAATATTTTGGTTTATAAGGCTGTGCTGTACATGTATACATCCCTTTCTAAACATTATTTGAAATTCTATAACATTGACTAAATTAATGATCCTATCAATAAAATTACAATATGTCCTAAGGGGATGTTTTATAATATTGCTTAGTAAAAGGATAATGATGACTTTAAAAATCAGGGACATAACTAAGACAGTGATACATGAGTGGATTTTGAGAACTAATCTAAGAACAATTACCATATTTTTTGAATGATAAGACACACCTGACCATAAGACTCACCCAATTTTTAGAGCAGGAAAACAGTAAAAAATTATTCTGAACTAAATAGTGGCAGTATACTAAAATGTTCTAGGGTGCCACACCTTTGGACCATAAGACACACCCTTGTTTTCTCCCTACTTTTTTTGGGGAAAAGTGTGTCTTATGGTCTGAAAAATATGATAGTTATGACATAGGCCTACTTAATATTTGCCCTCATGAAGAGATCATTGACGATATGGGTGTAATCACAAAGTGTGGTGAAGAAACCAGGTGGTGCTCAGCTATTACAAACAATTGTGTTTGGGATCCATGTAAATGAAATGTTAACTAAGTCCACACAGAAAAAGCACACTACCTTGTGTGATCCAAAGATTGGAAATAATAAAATCCAAGATCAGAGAAGGGAATGGTATTAAAGCTTAAATTCTGAGCACTGTTTGCAGAAAGCGGTGAGTGACAGTGAATGCCCCAAATCCATTTTTGGGGTCCCCACTTGGATTAAATCTTTGGTGAATAATTACCATGGGCATGGCAAAAAAGGTTGGGAGGAAATGGGCAACCAACTACAATGAGCACAAGAGAGAATAAAATGTTCTGGAATTGATTGTGGTCATGATAGCAATCCCAGCTCTTCTTAATATGATTGAATGATTAAATTGTGCACTATATGAAGCATATGCCAATAAAACTATTTTAAAAAGTATACAGTTGCTCAATTCCTGCCTCAACGCAAGAACTCTTTGTTACAATAAGCTGATATTTTGTGATGTTCACCCTTCCGGCACAACCATTAATGACAAAATGGGTGCATAAGCAAATGTGGTGAAGAACTCTGTTGGTGTCCAGCTATCAAAAGATACAGCATCTAGAATCATAAAGGCTTCAAGCTAAATAAGTGGCTATCGAACAGAGAAACAACAAATACACATAGAAGAAGCATACCAGCCTGTGTGATCATGAGGTGTCAATGGGATTAGGTAACAGGCATCAGAAAACGCAAAACAAAACAAAGCAAAACATAAAAACATATTGTTGAAAACAAGGGAGGTCATAACAGTGCCCCCAAACCTGTCTGTAGACAATGGGACATCCACTCACAGAAGAGTCACAAAAATGGGATGAGTCAACCAGGTCACAGTGTAGCACCAGTAAAACACACAATATTCCTCTGGTTACTTTAGGCTTTCTCACCTCCTACTATCATGACCCCAGTCCTTCCTTTCACTGTGGGCTAGACCAGAGCATGTACCCAGGTATAGATAAGAGCTCACAACACATGGAATCCAGGAGCATGAGTAGGAATGGGAGTAGAAATATAGGAAGGTAGAGGGAAGGTGGGTAGAGAGGGGAGGAAAGGAGAAACAATCACAGTGATTGACATATAACCACCCTTTCTCCCTTGCAGGATGAACAACAGAAACCATGGATAGATGGAGACAGCAGTAGCTGTAAGATATAAAAATTATGATAATTTATAAATTTGTCAAGCAGGTTACAAGGGTGGGAGGGTGGGAGGGAGGGGAAAAAGAGGAGCTGATACCAAAGGCTTAAGTAGCTAGTAAATGTTTAAAAAATAATGATGGCAACATATGTACAAATGTGTTTCATACAGCTTATGTATGGAGTGTTATAAGAACTGTAAGAACTCCCAATAAAATGATCTTTTAATAAAAAAGTGTCTAATTAGAAACATAATGTTAGATACATTTTCCCCTTAGGAGTCTAAGTAATGTTAAAAATTTTTTCAAATGACATTGTACCCCATCTGGTTTACCCACCAACAGAGGTATAACCACCTTCTCAATGACAGAACTCTCCATGCACCCTCCCCATTATCTCTGGACTTGAATTTTTGTTAAGTTTCATGGGCCTTCCTTGTAGATGTGCGTGTCTTTTGATGTGGGGTGACCTCAGAACAATGTGACACAGCAGAAAGTGAAGTCTCCTCCTTCCCCCACAACAGGAGAATTAACCCCAGCTGAGGTGATGTCTCTGTCAAAGCAGTTAGTAAGATTTAGAAATAAGGAGGTGATATATATATACACACATATATGTATATATAGGTGTATATAGCATTAGCGTGATATACACACATATGTGTGTATGTATATATATATATATCATTAGCATTAGGCAGGACCTCCACCTCATTGCTTGGGAGACTGGATTAGAAGAGTATGTCCCCTGAGAACAGATGCCTGCCTTTGTCTTGGAGTTAATTTTAAAAGGAGACGTCTCATAAATATTTGTGATCGACTAACTTCATGCATCATTATGGTTTCCAGATCCATTCATGTCATGAGGTGCTTTGTGATTTCATCACTGCTTTTAGAGATGCATAGTATTCCATTTTGTGTATGTTTCAGGTTTCTTTATCCAATCCTCTACTAATGGACATTTGAGCTGTTTCTAACTCCTTGCTCTTGTGAACTCTGCTGCAGTGAACTTGGAAGAGCACTGCAATGAATATGGGAGAGCATATGACTATTTGTATTCTGTCTATCACTTTACCCAGAGATGTTGCTGGGTCATCTTGTAGCTTTCCACAGTGGTTGTACATATGTACAAACCCTCCAGCAGTATCTAAAAGAACTAATCTCTCCACATCCTCTCCCAGCATTTGGCATTTTCTCTTTTTTTAAAAAGATTGGGCTATAAATATGTAAGGTAACAACTCTGGATTGTTTTAATTTACATTTCACAGATGGACGACCTCCATTTAATATGACCCCTTGAATTAATCTGTAGGGGTTAGGTTGGAAATCAGGTTGAAGTTGACCTTGAAATAACCCAGGAAAAAGAAACTTGAATTGTTTGAACATACTAGGAGCAGAGTCAGTCATGTTTCTTCTCTGTTTCCTCCTACCTGTTTGTGTGGTTTTACAGGTTTGGTGTGACCGGACCTCCTACAGGTTTGCATCAGCCTCTGAAGTTGTGCTGAGCTTCAAAGGTACAGAAAAATTATGGGGGTGGAAGCTGTAGTTACTTTAGAAGGCCATGTTCTGAGAGGAGGAAGAGGGTAAATTTCTCTCAATAAATTCTGTCATAAAACTTAAGTTGAAACTTTGATGGATAGAAGGCACCAGTATTAGAAGTCCTTTGTAGTCAAATGGAGCATACAAAGCCTTAGAGATTGACAGGGTTGGTGTATTTTTAGAAATCTTATTTAATTTTAAGTCAGATTTATTAAGATGTAATTTATATATAGAAACATTTTTATTAATACGTAAAGTTTTTACATGTTTGTCATTTTGACAAATGTATATAGTTGTAGAAATGACCACAATTAATATAAAATTTGCACCCATTTTGGCTTTAGTGATCATTTTGGGAAGGAAGGTGGGCGTCACAGAATGCCAGGTTATGAGAACAAAGTGTTCTTGTGTTGAGGAAGGCCCAATGTCTGTCTGCTACCTTAATATTACCTATGTCATATGAAATTACTTTCACATGTACATACCTGCATTTAGACCTATATAAATGCCCCTCGTGTCCCATTTATTTTCTCTATTTCCTTTTGCTTTCCTCTTGTCCCACTATCATGTTTAACATTAATTTGGATTTTAGTAATTCCTCTCAGTTATATTGCCATTGATTAAACCCTACCAAGCATCCTATGCCCCCTTGCCATTGATTTTAGATCACCGATTACTGCTGAAGACAAAATGGGTGCATAAGCAAATGTGCTGATGAAAGCTGATGGTGCCCAGCTATCAAAATAGATAGCATCTGGGGTCTTAAAAGACTTGAAGATAAACAAGGGGCCATCCAGCTGAGAAGCAACAAAGTCCACATGAAAAAAGCACACCAGCCTGTGTGATCATAAGGTATCAATAGGATCAGATATCAGGCATCAAAAACCCAGGATAAAAAAACCGTATCATTGTGAATGAGGGAGAGCGCGTAGTGGAGACCCAAAGCCCATCTATAGCCTATTGGATATTTCCTTACAGAAGGGTGGTGGGGAGGAGATGAGCCAGTCAGGGTGCAGTATAGTACCAATGACATATACAACTTTCCTCTAGTTCTTTAATGCTTCTTCTCCTCCACTATTCTGACCCCAATTCTACCTTACAAATCTGGCTAGACCAGAGCATGTATATGGGTATATATAAGAGCTGGAAACACAGGAAATCTAGGACAGATAGACCCCTCAGGATCAATATCGAGAGCAGTGATACCATGAGGATAAGGGTAAGGGTAAGGTGGGGGGACAGAAGGGAACCGATCACAATAATCTACGTATAATCCCCTCCTAGGGGGAGAGACAACAGAGAAGTGGGTAAAGGGAGATATTGATCAGTGTAAGACATGAAAAAAATACAATAATTTATAAATTATCAGAGGTTCATTGGGGAGGGAGGAGAAATAGGAGGAGCTGATACCAAGGGCCGAACTGAAAAGAAAATGTTTTGAGAATGATGATGGCAACAAATGTACAAATATGCTTGACACGATGGATGGATATATGGATTGTGGTAAGAGTTGTATGAACCCCTAATAAAATGATTAAAAAATAGAAAATATTCCTTCATGCTTCTTTGTAGTGAAATTTTCTTCCTATCCTCAGAACCTGACAACCACTTACCTTTCTGTCATCGCTATCATTTTGCTTTTTCCAGGTTGTCATGCCAACAGAATCATCCTATCCACAGACTTTTGATTATGACCTACTGTTTTAAACTGAGGGTTGCAGATCCTGTCCCAGGTTTTGTGACTCTTAAGGGAATCGGTCTTGGAAATGTCTTCTTAAGAGTTTCTACAGCTCCCTCTAATGTTTGAGGCCAGCTGGTGGTGGCAAGGACACTCGGGCAGGGCATTTGATTTGGAGTCCACAAAAAGACTCATGTGTATCTATTGACCCTTGTCTCTCCTCTTTAGGACACTCTCTCACCCATTATCCCATGTGTAGTGTCCTCAGAAGACTTAGAATGGAAATTTGTGGGGTCATTGTGGGGTTCCATGGCTGGCTCAGTAACAGGAGTGGTCTGTCCAAAGAGAGTCTCCCTTTTAAATGCTAAGGAGTATTCCTTGGGTAGATGTTTTCCAGAAAAGAGGCATTTTGACTATTCACAGTGGAGATTGATGATGGTTTACATTTTATCAGACCCTAATGCAATCTTTTGAATTACTCTGTAGGGGTTAGGTTGGAAGTTATTAGACCTAAGTTTATTCACAGATTTTGAGGTCTGCAAATTCATAAGCCTTCCTCCAAGTTTCTCCAAAGGGGTTCACAGGCATTTATTGAAGTGACTTACATGAAATAACCAGAATATAGGAATTACAATCTAATGATTCTGAAAATATTCTAGTTTGGGGAATGAAAATGCTTTCATGGTCCACTAATCAAAGTGGGGGCTTATGGTGATTAGACAGTAGGTGGGAAAGTAGCTCGGCGATGATTCCCAGCAGACCCTGTTGTTAATGATTAGCTGTGTGGTTATTTCTTTTGATTCTAAAAGTATAATTGGGATAGACATGCTCACTTAGCAACTCTCATAATTCTTACAGCGACTTACTGACCCATAAGATGAGGGTCATTATGGTAGGAAGGGCTAAATTGTAGTTCCTGAAATATCCACTTCTTCCCAAGATTGTAAGTTAGCTATAATGCTGCACCCTGAAGGAAATACAGGGATGAATGTCAGCACAGGGCTTTAAAGGAACAGGGGGAAGGATAACTATCATATCCCCATTTAGCTCACTACTTTAGCTTGTACATAAAACAAATGGATTTTGTAGCATGAGTGTGAACTTAATCAGGTAATGTATTCATCATAGTCGTTGTTCCAGATGTAGCACCTGTGATGCCCTGAAAATTGGCATATAACTAGTGATCTCATCATTGCTTTTTTTCCCTCTCCACACAGTTTGCAAGAAACACCAGAAGCAGTTTGATTTTTTGGCTAGGGGCAACAGCACAGTTATACCATATTAGTTCTCTGGCACTATGCTATGATAAAGTTAATCAAAATCTTGATGGTCTTACCATTCCACAAGGCATTACACTAAACAACCGCATTAATGATTCTGGTAATATTATTGGGCAACAAGTAGCAAGCACTTTATTTAAATCTCTCAGTAAGACCTATGTGAACTAAAGGATGATAAATAAGTCTCACAAACTACCTCAGTGAAGTTTCTTGGGGTTGATCTCCTTTCCAAAGTGAAAGATAAGTTGCAATACTTCCTACTACATGCTACAATAAAGAGGCATAATTGAGGGACCTTTTTGAATTGGAGGCAACAGATATCATATTTCAGTACACAAACAAATAAAAGAAAAGAAAGAAAAGAAATGAAACACACACATACACCCCCACCCCTTCTTGGGGATAAAGCTTTCTGGTATGGAAATTCAGCCATTAAGATTCTTCCTGATTTTTTAAAAAAAGATTCTTCCTGAAGGTAAAGATGATATGGAATAGGTAGTGGAAGAAGGGCACCAGAGATACATTGAAAACATTCCCTGGGAAACAGACAAGTAAGGTGTGTTTTAGGTGACAGGGGAAGCAGTTTCATGGAAGGTTTCAGTTACAGCAACTAAGATTATATTTATTGTTGTTAAGTACTATTGAGTCAGGTCCAACATATAGCAGCTGAATGCACAACAGAACGAAACACTGTCCAGTCCTCACAGCTGTTCTCATGCATGAGCACATTGTTGCAGCCACTACGTCAATCAGGCCACCTCATTGCAGGTCTTCCTCATTTTCCCTGCCCCTCCACTTTACCAAACAACCTCTCTGAAGTTTGTAAGGTGAAGTCTTACCATCCTTGTCTCTCAGGAGGACTCTAGCCAGATTTCTTCCAAGACAGATCAATTTGTTCTTCTGGCAGTACATGGTGCTTTTAATATTTTTTACCAGCCCCACAATTCCAATGCATGAATTTTCCTTTGGTCTTCCTTATTCAATGTTCAACTTTTAGGTGCACATGATGCCATTGAAAATGCCAAGTCTTGGATCAGGTGCACCTTAGTCCTCAAAGCAACATTGCTGCTTTTCAGTACTCTAAAGAGGGGTCTTGTGCAGCAGATTCACTCAGTGCAATGCATCATTTGATGTCTTAACTGCTGGCTCTGTAAGCATTGACTGTGTATCCCAGCAAGAAAAAAATCCCTGGCAAGATTCGATGGCAGCTTTGCGTATTTCCTATTCAATTAACAGAGTGTGTATGTTTATTTGTGTCTTCTAGCAAATTTCCTCTTTCCTCTCCCTTTTGAAATTTTGTATCTAAGTTGTTGGAGGTTGACTTTATAATTTAATGTTCAAGAGGACTGTAACGAAATTTAAAGATTAATTAATATAACTATTCTTACCACTGAGTTAATGCTGCCTCCGTGACTCCCCTATGAATTTCCAGTACTGTAGTCATCTACCGCAGTGGAAAGCCCCGTCTTCCTCATGAGGGCATGCCAGTGGTTTCCAACTGCTGACCATGTGAAGCGCACAGCCCAACTCTTAACAACTCTGCCGCCAGGGCTCCCTTATAAAGCCTTTAATTGTAACAACTGTGACTTTCAGGACTGTAGATCTCCTCATTTTGGAGAAAGGATGAGAACTTTTTTTTTTACACAGACAGTGATAACAAATTAATTTATTTGTTAATCCTCCATATCAGTAGGAGGATTGATTTCAGCTTTCCTTTTATCTACATCAGACCAGCTGGTACTCAAAACTGTGCCATCAGACTGCATCAATGATTTGTTCACGGCCCGTTTCACTTCATCAGAACCATCTAAATAGATCTGCCAAAGCAATTTGTTTCAAACTGCGTCTCCTCTCCCTTCAACTTCTCATTCTTTCCCTCTTCTTTGATCTCACCAACCAATTTATCCCAGTTTCCTGTATAATCAGATGATTATGGGTATGAGTTCTTTACATCTGCTAACTGTTTAGGCTTGGGCACATCTCCTTGCCCCTCTAGCTTCTCCTATGACAGAGCCTCTGGTTTTTTCATTTTATTTTCAATCTCTGTTGAAAACACTTCAAATGTGCTCTCTTCTGGTAGTGTAGGATGAAGAAGTCCCAGTTTCCAATTGTAATCCTCTCCAGAAGGAAGTTTCACCAAAGCAGACAGCTCTTTTTCTGAAAATTCCACTTTTACACCATTCTTCTGAACATTTTTTATTAAGTGTAATGATTACTTGAGATTTGTTTGATACCAGTCATAATTGACTTTTGAGTTGTCACTTCAGATTCAGATCCTTTCTGAGCTTCTTGACACCTTATAATCTAGGCAATGAAATCATCATTTGCGTTATCTAATTTCAGACCTTCTCTAAAGGATTCTAGAGCAGCAGCATATTTTTTTTTCATGGCAGTTACATATCCCTTTCCTCAACATAGCCGTAGAATTATTTGGATTAAGTTTGAGAGATTTCTTTGCATCAGCAACAGCATCATAGTAATTCAAAAGACGAATGTGACAATAAGCCAGTTGACAGAAATACTGTGCATCATCTGGTTTCTGTTTCAAACCTTATCTCCTCTAATGCCACCTGCAGATCCTCGTTAATCACAGCGTCTGAGAAGCTCTTGGGAAACCTCTGGGGTGTGGTAGGTCTCGCTGCAGTCACTGCCATCCCTGGTAGTTACTATTGCTATGCGAACCTAAGACATCCGCACGGCTACCGCCCAATGAGGAATCTTCTGGAGGCACACCAACTGAGTTTTCCGAGAACATCTTTTTAATGTTACCTAGAATGTTTCTATTGTGCTACACTGTACTCTGACTGACTCATCTTCTCCCATGATCCTTCTGTAAGAGGATGTTCCATTACCTACAGATGGGCATTGGGTCCCCAATCTGTACTGGCCCTCATTTACAATGATATAATTTTAAGTTCTTTGACACTTTGTGGTCACACAGGCGGGTGTGCTTTTTCCATGTGGGATTTGTGACCTCAGACACTATTTCTTTTGATAGATGGACACCATCAGCCTTGTTTACCTCTCTTGCCTACGCACACATTTGTTTTCAGCAATCATATCAGGAAGGTGGGCACAAGGGCTTGAAGATAAACAAATGGCCATGTAGCTCAGAAGGAACAAACCCCACATGGAAGCAGGACACCAGCCTGTGTAACCACGAGGTGTCGAAGGGATCAGGTATCAGGCATCAAAGAACAAAAGGAAATCAAGTGATTGTGAATGAGGGAGAGTGCAGATTGGGGACCCACGCCCATCTGTAGTCAACTGAGCCATCCCCTTCCAGAATGGTTGCAGGGAGGAGATGAGCCAGTCAGGGTTCAGCGTAGCAACAGTGAAACATACAACTTTCCTCTTGTTCCTAAATGCTTCCTCCACCCCACTCCTACTATCATGATCCCAATTCTACCTTACAAATCTGGCGAGACCAGAGGATGTACAATGGTCCAGATAGGAACTGGAAACACGGGGAATCCAGGACAGATGAGTCCTTCAGGACCAGTACTGAGAATGGCGACACCAGGAGGGTGGGATAGAAGGAGGAACCGATAAGAAGGATCTGCATATAGCCTTCTTCCTGGGGGAGGAGCAACATAAAAGTGGGTAAAGGGAGATGTTGGACAGTGTAAGACATGACAAAATGATAATAATTTATAAATTTTCAAGGGTTCATGAGGGAAGGAGGAGTGGTGTGGGAGGAGTAAAGATGAGGCGCTGATACCAAGGGCTCAAGTAGAAAGCAAATGTTTTGAGAATTATCATCGCAACAATATACAAATGTGTTTGGCACAGTGGATGTATGTATCGATTATGATAAGAGTTGTATGAGCGCCCAAATAACTGAAAAAGAAGCATGCCAGGACATACTGGTGAAAAATTTAAAAATAAAAAACAAAACAAACAAACATACAAAGATCCATCGTTTGGTGAGATACTCCCTCATACATCGCTCAATACCTAACTCTAAAATTATGCAATATTACAAAATTATACCTTAAATATAGTGGATTCTTAATTATGCCACTAGGTATATACATTTTAGGGTAACATAACAAAGTATTACAAAGTGGATGGCTTAAAATGACAAATATTTATTGTCTCAGATTATGGACTCTTGATTCTAGAAGGAGAACTTCTTTACTTATACCAGACATCTTGTTTAGTAGAATCTATTTTTCCTATATCAGAGTTTGAATGTGTGTTGAATAGTGCATATGGAAGTTGCCTATACAGAGTGATATATTTTGCATCTTAGCTCCCATTTTATCCTTTTTGACTGCTATATGAAAATGGATCTGGGTTCCTCAACTGATTTTCCGTTGTCAGCTGACACAATGCTAAAACTTCATAAGCAGAGAGTCATAGAGTGACACCTTAGAAGAAAGAGTATTTTGCTTCCTGGTCTGGTGTGCTTATTCTTTTACATTTTAGAGCACATATGGCTCCACCCAAGTCCTTTGCTGCAGAGTAGGCAACTTCTCTACCACTCCATGTCTACCCTACATAGAGCGCTCTATGTGGCTCTGTCAGTATCAGGCTTCTGCTGGGGTTTCCAGCCTCAGATTCCTGTAGTATATTCATCTTTAGTATTCACCTCCTACAGTATATTCAAGGACTGGTTTTTATAATGGAGATTTTTGTGCTGAATTGCTTCTGGTGTGACACCTCCCTATGAATACGTTTTCTTGATGTTCCAGCTGGCAGATTTCCGTTCAGGTTCCAGGAAGGGGATTTCTAAGTGCCACAGATGTTGCATCACAGAAACTTTTCTGCCATACAATGAACTACTTTGATAAGGTCTGCTTCTCTAGTTGGGACTCAGTGCTCTTTCCTGGGGGTCATACCTGCTCCTCTACTTGCTGATCTTATAATCATTTAGGGTCTTCCAACTTCTTAGAAGTAACCCCCATTATTTCAGTTCCTGCTATTGCTCACAAGTCTTTATATAAAAATTCCCCTAGACATGTTTCTTGGTAATTAATCAAAAGGTTAAGGAAGAAATCATATGAAAATGCTTTAAGAACTAAGGTTTATGGCTAGTGATAGTGTAATGAATTGAGTTTTTCTATTTGACTGTCTTGACTCTCTTGCTTGTTCTCCATCCTGAAACTTCCTAAACCCTGACATGTTTCCACCAATCTTATATCCACACGACTTTGCACTCACTGAGGTGTGATCTTCCTGCATTCTGTATCACTGCATGTGACTGTGTGAGTCTGAAGAGGGACATACGGACTAAGATTGGACTTGAGTTGGATGGGGCTGGCATGTTTTCTTGATATATAATTCTTTCTTGATAAAATTTCTTTCTTACACAAATATGAGTGTCGTTGGATTTGTTTCTTAGTCAACCCAGTCTAGCACATCTACTATGACACCAGTCATTTCTCCCATACCACTCTACTGTGAAGCTGGGTTCAGAAATATAGCCACACAGATCTCACAGAGGACTATGGGTTGATTAGGAAAGATAAGTGCTGGCAATTCAGGTGAGAAATGCTCAGGATACAGTTGTTCAGCCAGGACAGTTTCTTCTCTGCTGTGCCCTCAGGCAGGCCTTTCTCTGATGCTTTGCTTCTTGGCATGGGTTTTGCCATGCTTGGACAATGTTCAAAGCTTTCTTAGAACTAAAAATACATTTCCAAAGGGCTGGTCATTCAACTGTTGAGAGTGGAGGCTTGAATCCACCTACAGCACCTTGAAAGAAAAGCCTGGAGCTCTAATTCTGGAAACAACCAAACCAAACCAAAAACTAGACCATACCGTTCAAGTTTGGGCCACATGGAGTTGCCATGTCAGAGCCAAATTGACAGCAACTGGGTTACAGCCCTGGTGATGTGGTGGTTATGGGTCAGGCTGCTAACTGCAAGGTCAGCAGGTCAAAGTCAGCAGCCACTCCATCGGAGACAGATAACGCTTTCTACTTCCATAAAGAGCAACGGACTCAGAATCTCAGCAATCAGCAGCTCTATCTTGTCCCGTAGGGTCATTGTGAGTTTGCGGAGACTTGGTTTCAGGGAGTTTGGTTTGGGCATTTTACTTTGGTAACTTACTTTAAGTGTTCAGGTTTTGTAGAATAGGATCCAGAAGGATGTAAAAGCAACTTTTAGGCTTGATCGCCTTTTTCTATTTAAACAATGACTTAAAAGTGTTCCAGGCTCGTAAATAGGAGGGCAAGGAAAGAGGAGAAGATATACAGGAAGGGGAATAAAGGGAATAGACAAAGGCCAACACAAAGATATATTATTGATTAGGTATTTATTAATGGGTTGGTAATTAATGCTAGAGGGAAGGAGAAAGGCACTTAAATTTGAGGTGTTGCTTCTTCTTTTAACCTCACTGTGCAAACTTGTATCCACTATACACAGAGGTAAAGATGTCTAGCTCTAAATGAAACCACATATTCTCCCAAGATTCCTAGGACATCAGATCAATCAACCATATTCTAGGAATTGCATAACTGACTGAAAATGAATTACAAAACATAGAAAGAGCATTCTAATATAATATAAGGGCATTTATATATTTATTAGATAAAACATTTAAGAGTATATATTAGTGCAAAAGTTTTAATATACTCATGCAAGCTGTTTCTTTCCCAGGTAGGTTTTATGACCTAGGAACATGGTATTGGGCAAGACATTTTCTGTATTTAATGGGTGATGTATTTCCAAAAGAAGCACTGAGGAACCCTTAGGCATCAGCAAGAGGGAAGTTGGTTGAAAGATGCATTTCTAAGATTTTGACCTCTCTGAGATTTTTAAGTAGCCCATGTAGCACAACTTAAACATGCCTTTAGGGTTAATCAGGCATAGCGAAGACTAAAACTCAGTTAATCTACCACTTTATTGTGACAAAAAGATGCACAGTATTTGCACCTACAATGCACCTATGTGATTAATGGGCATGCACACATAATGCCATAATAACCAGCTGTGTAATTACTATTTAGGACATTGATTTCATTACTGATGTCGTGTTTCCATTCTTGTACTCTTCCCCCCCCCAAAAAATATTCCACCATCACTAACATAAACTCAATGCCCCATGAACAAAAATTCCCCCTTTCTCTCACCCTTCCAGTCCTAGTAACCATTAATCATTTTTACTTTATAATATTGTTTATTTCACCTAAGTGAGAACATAAAATATTTGTTATTTTTGTTCTGGACTTATTTCACTTAGCACAATGCTTTCAAAGTTCATCCATGCCGTGTCCCGCATCAGAACTTCATGTCTTTTTACAGCTGCCTACTACTCCAGTGAATTGTTCCACCATTCATCTGTTGAGACAAATTTCAGTTGTTTTCACCTTTTGGCTGTTGCAGAAAGTGAGGGAAGGAGAACTGCGGTTAAGAGTTTGGTTGTGTTCCTAGTTTCCCTTCTGGGTAAATACCGTGGAGTGGCCAAGCTGTTCCCACAGTCTGTCTTAGCCGGAATGTTTTAGAGGAGCGAAGCCAGTGCTTCTGTTTTTCACAATGCCTCACACAGTTATGAAAGAGGGCAGCTTCAGGTCCAGGCAGATTCCAAGGCAGATGGGTCAGATGCTAGAGGGGAAGCTACTCCTGATCACATGAACCCAAGATCAGGAAGGACAGGTGGGTGGCTACAGCCCTGGTTGCATCTCCGGCCAGCAGGTCAGGCTGGTGGTTATGGAGGGGAGCGAATCCGAGATCAACAGATTGGCTGGTTGGCTTCTGAAACATCTAGGATTGGGAACAATATGGCTGGTTGATGTTATAAAGCTGAATCCAGACCCAGCAAAAAACAAACCGGTCTTTCACTGCTTTTCTGCTTCTAGCTATATTGGAAGTAGGCCATACCCTTGAAGAAACATTCTTTCAATGGATTCCATCAAGACTGTGACCAGAATAAGGCTGTTGTATTCTCCACTAATCTTTTTATAACCAATGGGTTACTTATTTATAGTTTATCTTATTATGGAGGCAATTCTATGGTGTTGAAACACATCATGGGGAATTCCGTGATCTGACCTGACAAACCTCTAAGGATCCTGGTCTAGCCATGTTGCCTTAACTTGACTATATTTGATGCACCAGTTTACATTCCCTTCAGTGGTGGACGAGGGTCCCAGTGTCTCCATAAGCTTACCAGCCTATATGATTTTCAATGTCTTTTGACTGGTGCCATTTTAATGGAGGGGAGGTGATATCTCACTGGAGTTTTAATTTCTATTTTCTCTAATGGCTAATTTTGTTAAATAGATTTGCATGTTTGGGTTCTCTACATTTCTCTTGATGTTATAATATGCCAGTTCTCTGGGGGGTGGGCTTCAAAACTTTTCGTAGAAAAGAAAACCATGTTAAGGGGATTGGTTGTCTTTATTCAGAGTGATGAGAACCCTTTGTCCATTGAGCAAAAATGTGATGTGTGGGAAACGCTTGGTGACCATTGTAGGCAGAATGATGCCCATCTTCCGCTCTTAAGATATCCCTGTACACTAGGTAGTGTTTAACCCAATATTTAACCCAGTATTTAACCCAATAGGACAACTGAAATCGAGGGACTAACCAGCTGACCTTAAAATAGGGAGATTTCCCTGGACTATGCAGGCAGGTCTAGCATAAAAATGGGCCTAACCATATGAAAAAGGGAGAAAAAAGGGATCTTGGAATGATGCAATATGATAAAGCTTCAACCCACTCTTGGTGACTTTAATGGTAGAGGAAGGAAGTAATGAGCCAAGAAATATGAGTGGCCTTTCAAAGAAGCCAGGAGATGAAGTATTCCTTAGAAACTCCACAAGGGACCTTAGCCCCGTTCATACCTTGATGGTATCCCAATGAGAGCTCTGTTAGACTTTTAGCCTCTGAACTTAGAAGTTAACACATTTGTGTTGTTTTAAGTCTGCTAATTTGCTACAGCAGCAATAAGAAACCACAGCACATCCCTTCGACACCCCATGACCACACAGGCTGGTTTGCTTCTTCCATGTGGACTTTGTTGCTTCTGAGTTAGATGGTCACGTGTTTACTGTCAAGCCTTTAAGACCTTAGATGTTATATCTTTTGATAGCTGGGCACCATCAGCTTTCTTCCCCACATTTGCTTATCCACATCTTTGTCTTCAGTGATCATATTAGGAAGGTAGACATACAATGATATGATTTTTGTTCTTTGATGCCCAATAACTGCTTCCATTGACACCTCATTGTCACATAGCATCAAAGAACTAAAATTATATCATTATATATGAGGGGCAGTACAGATTGGGGACCTAAGGTCCATCTGCAGGGAAAGTGACATCCCCTTACAGATGGGTCGTGGGAAGGAAATGAACCAGTCAGGGTACAGTGTAGCAATGTTGAAATATGCAACTTTTCTCTAGTTCTAAAATGCTACCTCCCTCCCACTATCATGATCTGATTCTACCTTACAAATTGGTTAAACCAGAGGATGTACACTGGTACAGATAGGAACCAGAAACATGGGGAATTCAGGACAGATGATCACTTTAGTGGGGAGAGTGGTGATACTGGGAGGAGAGAGGGAGGGTGGAGTAGAAAAGGGGAACCGATTATAAGAATCTACAATTTTAAGAATTGGGGTATGGGGTATGGACAACAAGGAAGTGGGCGAAGGGAGACATTGGACAGAGTTTGATATGACTAGTAATAATTCATAAATTATCAAGGGTTCATGAGGGTGAAGGGAACAGGGAGGGAGTGGAAAAAGGAGGAGCCAATACCAAGGGTTTAAGTAGAAAGAGAATGTTTTGAGAATGATTATGGCAACAAGTGTACAAAGGTGATTTGCTTACAATAGATGTATGTATGGTTTGTGCTAAGAGTTGTATGATCCCCAATAAAATGATTAAAAAAAGAAAAAGAAACTACAGCACAGAAAGAGAAGCCCACTACCCAGGCCCCATGAAAGATGAAACCTCATGACTCTCCCCTTATTGGGAAGGGAGACTTCACAAGGCTGTTGGTGCATGGAATGAGAAAGGGGAGTAGTCTCTCCAGATGAAGGGGGAGGCAAAGGAGTGTCAGGCATAAAAAGAGGTCATTTTCAATAGATGGGATGTACTGAGGACCAAACCACTAGCCAACTGATTTTAATTCACAGTGAGCCTTTAGGACTGAGTAGAGTAGTCTCTTTGGGATTCTGAGCCTGCTTTGAGTTAATGGAGCAGAGAGCCTCATCTCTCTGCTGCAGAGCTCCCGGTGTGTTTGAACTGCTGACTATCAGGTTGGCAGCCTGACTTGTAGCCCACTGCACTATGAGGGCCCCTTGGAAACCAAGACAAGTATTTTAAAAATAGGCTTTGTGTTTGCTGGCTTTTCCTTGACTATTTATTGAAGACTCCTATTCAGAATCCGGAGAAAGAGAAAGAGGTGCACAGAAAGAAACTGAGAGGAAACCAAGGGTCTTCAGCTCTGGCGTGCTGCTCGCTTAGTGATTCCCGGCATCTTTGTGCTCTCAGTGCTTTCAGTGAGCTCATAGGTCGGGTGCTCCGTCAGAGGCACACAGCACACTCGAGCATCTAAACACTTGCCAACGAGGATCTCTGTTCTGAGGCAAAATTCTTGGCAGGAGCCGTTTGGACGCTCACAAACCTCCTTGAATCTTCCTCTGGCTGCATAGAAAAGAGGACGATTTTATCCATTCATTAGTCTTTCCTGGTTTTTCATTGAATTATATACATTTGACAGGCAAGGAAATGATGATGTACAATTTTTGTTTCTCGTTAATACTTAAAGTTTTGATGTCACACACAACTTTGGATTTCTGGCCTTTTTTGAAAACCAGTCCTTGGATGAGACATTTTTCCTTTAAAGAAACTTCATGCTATCAAGGCAAGCACATTAATGAAAGAATGTGTTGGCAGCCCTCTGCTGGATGAAGAGACATGTTTAAATATGAGTTGTTTGGAATAAACCTGTGCATATGAGAATTGGAACTTTTAGACTTACCAGCAGATATATAAACCCAAACCCTCTTCTTGGAGTCTGTTCTGACTCCTGCTGACACCATAGCCCAGGGTAGGACTGCAGCTTCACATTTTCATGAGCACCCAGAGCCTCAGCTTGCTCCCCTGTGGCTGGCAACTTAATTTGGTCTCAGTATGCTCTGTTTTGCATATATATGTAGTCATAAAGACATAGTTGTATGTGTGCATTTATCTTGGATTAATGTGAAGTGTCACATACTTGATTTACAAAGGGCTTCTCCCAGGTTAGCATATTACTGAGGAAAACCCACTGACGTGCCTTGTGCTGTGTGAGGAATCTTGTCTTGAACATTGGCACAGTCTCCTTTGTAATACAGCATTCTATGTAATACAGCATACTATGGTTGTTTACCCCTCATTTACAGCATACTATGGTTGTTTACCCTCTCATTTCATTGGTTGATGATGAATTCCTCTCGAATATGGATCATGCCATATTCTTTCCTCTCCTCTCCAACCCTTTCCTATTTTCCCAGAATATAGTCCGGGTGCTGGAAAATAACAGTAGTCAGTATGTAATTGTGGGATAATATTCTCCACACTGTAGCATGTCCATATGGGAATTTATTGTGACTTTGAGCTCATGGGTTTGAAATTTTTTGTGCCATGCTGTGGCCCTCCAGTGTGTTCCCAAGTTACTCCATGGTACATCGTGCATTTCTGTCTCAAGTCACAAAAGAGCTTTGTAAACATGTGGTATACTCATTTGCAGGGAACCAAGTCACATTTTTTAATGAGTCCTTTGCTACTGTATCAAATATCCTGTACAGAGTAGGAACACTGTGGCACGTCCAACTAATTCCCTTAGAAATTTAGAATCATGTTATGATGCAGATCATGGACTCTCTTTTCAAACTATGTCCTTTGGCAGACGACGAAGGGAAGCAACTTGCCCTAAATCACCTTGCTGGTGAACACAGAGACAAGAGGAGAACAAAAGCCAGTGTGTTCTGTGCTCCCTCACCCTACTTCCTCTCTTCTATCCTTGCTGTAACCATCAGACTAGATTTCTGCAGTACTTATTTTTGTGTCAAAAATAAGCAAGATATAGGAAACCACAGCCACTAAGCAGAAAGGGGTGTGTGCAAGAATATCAAAGAGGGAATAGAGACCATTTAGATTCAGTAGATGGAGTTGCTCAGGTGTGGAGGAATTAATAACCTGTAATGTGCCGATGGCACAATCTTGCTTCCTGGAAGCAAAGAGGCCTTGAAGCATTACTGATGAAAACCAAAGATGACATCCTTCAGTATGGATTAAACCTTAGCATGTAGAAAGCAAAAATCCTCACAAGTGGACCAACAAGCCACAATATCATACATGCAGAAAAGATGTCAAAACGGGCAAGGATTTCGTCTAACTTGGATCCCCAATCAATGCCCCTCAAAACAGGAGTTAAATAATCAACTGACTTACTCATGGGGCAAACCCTCAACCGACTTCTTTAAAGTGCTCAAAAGCCAAGATGTCATTTGAAGATGATGATACACCTGATGATATACAGCCAAATATTCCTTAAAGGGAGTATGTAGGACCTCATCTCATGTACCTTGGAAATATTTTTTAGGAGGGACCAATAGAAAGACAGAGAAAAATAGGAAGACTTTCTATGAAACAGATTGACACAGAGACTGCAACAATGGGTTCAAGCATAGCAATGATGGCTAAGACAGTGCAGGATGGGGCGATGATTTATTCTGAGTTCATATCAACTCTATGTCACCCTTAGCAACAGCGACAACAAGCTACAATGCCTTGGGCTTGGAAAATTTGACTTTGGGCACTTCCCTTTCTCCATTGGCATCACGTTTTATCTTTCTCTGCACTCTCACCTATGAAATCTTCCTTCACCTTGTGACAATATGCTAGTCTTAAAACTTACTGACTCTTTACAGCACAGTGGAAACAAAAATGGCTGATGTAATCTCTTGGGAAGGCAAAGGTCACCCTCTGTCTTCTTTGCATGCTTGCTTCTTAATAGAGCCTCAATAAATAGCTGGTAAAATGATCTGGTTTTCTCCTCAAGTCACTCCCATTACATAATTTATTTTAGTTCTCCCAAAGCAAATTTGAGAAGTGCCTTACAACGGACGTTTTTACAAATCTGAAGTAAACCGTCTATTCACTAATAGTATGCAGTCCTTTAAACCACAGATTCAAAGGGTCAAAATCTGAATGCAACAAAGAATAGATATAGAACTTTCTGTTGGACATTTTGGGAAATATAGTTCTGAAAACAGCACATAACTTACAATGAGCATTATTTAAACTATAAAAGATTTTCTGACCCTTCAATGTCTATCATCTTTTTGTTGCTTCCGAACCCTAGAGATCTATGCTTCTAAAAAATAAACCATTCTACTTCATACACATTAATTATTTTTCCTTGGGTCTACATGATTTAGGTCCATAGAATTTGGATATAAATTAGATAATTTATTTTAGATATCTTGCTCCATTTTGGGGGCAAGAACTGCTACATACTGTGTTAGCAAAGTGTGCATTGTAACTCTATAGCCTTCGAATGCTGAATGTAGGAGGACACGGTTCACTGCAGGATCATCTGATTCTTGAGTTTACGTTTTATTTTAGAAGACTGGGAGCTAAAAGAAAGGCATGAGATCAAGGGTTAGGATGAAGCCTTAATTAATAGGACCCAGTCCAAACCAACAGTAGTGGGGGCAAATGAGGTGGAGGTTTCTTAGACTTATAGTCATCTTACTATGAAGAGATCATCACGTCTTTCTGTTCACTTTCTTCAACTTGGAATTGCTTCTGATGCCAACGTGGTAGGAGAATCCGCTTTTGGTAATAGTGCATAGAGCACTACCCCAAGGCTCCATTTTTTGTCACCTAGATTTAGAAGCACCTGATAAACTTGCCTAACTAAATTCAACTTTGATGATGGACAAGAGAAGGTATTAAGCGTTTGAAAGACCTATGACTTCATTTCACACAGCTGAGAGATGCTGGGGATGATTAATGAATTAGATGACTTCAGGTCTCCCAGCAAATGCCTTCTCCAGATTTTCTATGGGATTTCCCCCGCTCCCCCTCCCTCCCAACTTGGCCCTAGAGCTCAGGCACTCACTCTTACTAACGCACAGTCTATTTTGTTACCTGGTAGAACTTGATTCAAAAAGAAGAAAATGGCAATGAGGAGAACAAAATTCCCCATGGCTGATGAGAGGAGAAAACTTGGCTTTGTTTCTGAGAGTCAGAGAAAACATCCATCTGTGGTCCTCCAGCATCTGCAAGATGACTTTATCTGCATAATGAGTTCCTCTCTGTACTCATTAGGGATATTCATGCAAATAATTGCACTTTGTATCAAGAATAATCTTGATGGGAAGTCTGAGAGTCTTTGCTTTGTTGTACACCTAGTTCTCTAGAATGTGTGGGTGAACATTTTTGACCCCAAACCATAGTTATATGGGAACATAAGCTATTAGCATTTTGGCAACAGATGAAAGTCTGTGAACTGAGAACAATTTTTAAATTGCATTATAAAAAGTTAAGCTACGTTGAATAACTAGTTAGTTTAACTAATGATTGATCATTTTGTTCATGAATGCTTCCCAGGCTCTCTTAATCCCCCTACTCACTCCTGGTCTGAGCTCCCATAGTTCACTGCTCATGAAGTGATGTTTACCACATGGCATGTTAGTTTAGTGAACATGTGGTGGAATCCTCTACCAAACCGAAAGGTTTGTGAGCATTCTCACACATGCCATCCTACACCTGCTTAGCTAACAGACATGCCTGTGTATTTACTCACAAATCGACTTTCACGATTACTGTTAGAGTTTTGTAAATAATAGAATCTGCCTTCCTCCCAGCATCTTGCTTTGCCTTGGTCATATTGTGAGAATCTCCTCTTTATTATGCCTTGCCTCTTTCTATCTTCACTCCAATAATGCATGTCTCCTATCTAGTTATTTATTTCTCCTTCCTACCCAGCTCCGCTTTTGGAGCCATCACATAATGTTTCTTCATGTAAAACCTGTTCTCCACTTTCTCTAAAGGTGGTCTCGCACAATATGCATCCTTTTTGTGACTCACTTATTCACTCATAATAACGTTCTCCAGGTGCACGCATGTTAAGAGGTGTTTTAGGGGTAGTGGGGCAAGAGGCAAGTAAAAGGAAATAGAGGAAAGAACTAGGAGGCAAAGGACATTTATGGAAGTCTAAATACAGGCATATACATAAGCAAATATATTTATATATAATGATAGGGAACTATATGTATGCACATATATTTAAATGTTAAGTATTAAGGTAGCATATGGACTCAAGTACTCCTTTAATGTAAGAACACTTTGTTCTAATAACCTGGCATTCCATGATGCTCACCTTCCCAAGACGATTGCTAAAGTCAAAATGGATGCAGGAGAAAATGTGGTGAAGAAAGCTGATGCTGCCCAGCTATCAAAATAATGTCTGAGGTCTTAAAGACTTGAAGATAAACAAGGAACTATCTCGCTGAAAAGTAATATCATCCACGTGGAAGAAGCGTACCAGCCTGTGTGATCATGAGGTGTTGATGGGATCAGGTATTGGGCGTCAAAGACCCAGAATAAAAACTCATATCGATGTGATTGAAGGGGAGTGTGGAGTGAGTACCCAAAGCCCATCTGTAGACAATTGGACATCCCCTTCCAGAAGGATCACAAGAAAGAGACGAGCCAGTTAGGGTACAGTATAGCACCAATGAAACATACAACTTTCCTCTAGTTCTTTAATGATTCCTCCCCTTTCCCCCCACTCTCATGATCTCAGTTCTACCTTCCAAATCCAACTAGACCAGAGCAGGTACACTGGTACAGAAAAGAGTTCACAGCACAGAGAATCCAGGACAGATAAACCCCTCAGGACCAATAATAAGAGTAGCAATACCTGGAAGGTTAGGGTAAGGTGAGGGGAGAGAGGAGAAGCAGATTACAATGATCTAAATATAACCTCCCCCCCACTCAGCGGGATGGGCAGCAGAATCTTGGGTGAAGGGAGACATCCATCAGTGTAAGACAGGAAAAAAACTAATAACTTATTAAGGGTTCATGATGGAGGGGGAGGGTGGGAGAGGCAGGGTAAAATGAGAAACTGATATCAAGGGCTCAAGTAGAAAGAAACACTTTTGAAAATGATGATGGCAGCATATGTACAAATGTCCTTGACACAATGGATGGATGTATGAATTGTGATGAGCTGTACAAGTGCCCAATAAGAGATAAAAAAGGTGCTTTACCCCAATGGGAGCATACTATCTATATCTCTACAGGGAAAGAGGGACCAAACCTAAACCTGGAGAGCCAGGATGTGAATGCAGTGTGACGACATGGAGCAGGGAACTTCCATGGGGTCTGAGGGGTCTGAGGGCCCAACCCCAATCCCAACCATGTGGACTGCCACCTCTTCCCCCAGGGCAGTTTGCTTTGGAAGTCAGCACTGAAGCTACAGCTTGGGGAGTGAGACATGTCTGATCAGAGGACAGGAGAACAAATGAAGGGGAAGGAAGAGAGAATGGAGTGCATCCTGGCCCACTGAGCCTTCAGTACGATATTCCCACTCAGAATAGCCAATGCTCAGTGAGGACCATATGGCCGGCCCCACAATGAAACAGTATCCTTTGCAGATACAAGGTCCTAAGGGGACAATAATAAAGAAGCAGGGTTGGGATTGTATCCTGTCTGACCCCACCACACAATGACAAAACACTAAGGGTGTACCACACAGCGTGGTGTTCCTGAGGGAGTGCCAAGGTTATACTTTGGGGCCAGTGTGTGCCACTCCATTTGACTCACTGGGGGACACTCCTAGAGGTCAATGAACAGACCTTGAACTATTTACAGGTTTTTATTTTATTATTTTCATTTTTTACATATATCTATATATTTTGGGCATTATTTTTGTTGTTGTTGTTGTTGTTGTCATTGTTTTATTTTCTTTGGTTGCTTCATCTTAGGATGCCTTTTTCTTTTCTAGTACATATTGCTATCTCTGCAGGTCTATCTAGATAAGATAGGCTGGATGAACAGTCTGGGGGAGAAAAATAACAGGACTGACTGAGGGTTCCGGGTGTGTGTGTGTGTGGGAGGAACATGGGAGATGGGACGGACAGGGAAAGGAGGTGGTGTTCACCAACCCAGGAATAAGGGAACAACAAGTGATTCAAAATCACTGACAAGGTGGGTGAGAGAGATTTGACAGGGACTGAGCAAGAGTAATGCAACAGAGAGAAAATAATGAAACCCCGATAGAGGCTGAGTATGATAGTGGGACAAGAGGAAAGTAAAAGGAAATAGAGGATAGAATGAGGGGTAAAAGGTATTTATAGAGGTCTAAATACAGGCATGTATATAGGCGAATATATATTTATATCTGATGATGGGGAAATAGATTTATGTGCATATAGTTATAGGGTTAGTGTTAAGACAGCAAATGGACATTGGACCTCCACTCATGCACTTCCTCAAAGCAAGAACACTTTGTTCTATTAAGTTGGCAGTCCATGATGCTCACCTTCCAGACATGACCACTAAAGACAAATTGTGCATAAGGAAAAATGGTGAAGAAAGATGATGGTGCCTGGCTATCAAAGGATGTAGCATCTGGGGTCTTAAAGGCTTGAAAATAAACAAATGGCCATCTAGCTCAGAAGCAACAATGCCCACATGGAGGAAGCACACCAGTTTGCATGACCATGAGGTGTCAAAGGAATCAGTAATCATACTTCAAGAACTAAAACTAAAAATATCATTGCGTGCCCACCTTCCTGATAGGATCACTGTGTGCATAAGCAAATGTGGTGAAGTAAGCTGATTGCCTGGCTATCAAAAGATATAGTGTTTAGGGTCTTAAAGGCTTGAAAGTAAATAGGAGACCATCTAGCTCAGAAGCAACAAAACCCACATGGAAGCAACACACCAGCTTGTGTGATGAGAAGGTGTGGAAGGGATTTCGTATCAGGCATCAAAGAACTAAAAATTATATAATTATAAATGAGGGGGAGTACAGATTGGAGATCAAAAGTCCATCAATAGCTAAAGCGACAGTCCCTTACAGCGGTTGTAGGGAGGAGACAAGCCAGTCAAGGTACAGTAGCAACAATAAAATATGCAACGTTTCTCTAGTTCTTAAATGCTTTCTCCCACCCACTATCATGATCCAAGTTCTACCTTACAAATCC
>PVJH01010661.1:0-72670 GCA_004026705.1 Nesogale talazaci | reverse complement strand
GGGGGGTGGTGATACGGAATAGGGACTGATAAATTTTGGGAACAGAAGAACAAATCCCTCAAAATAATTTTAAAATAATTTGGAAACTACAAATATAATTTTAAAGCAAACAAAATCATCATTATCTGAATAACTTCCTTTAGAATACTTCAATTTTATTTCAGTCATGTGTGTACTGAAAGAGGTACAGCTTACTGAGTCCTATTTAAAAGGGTGAGAAATGAATCTGACAGAAATTGAGGTGCCTCCACCTCAGTGGGGTGTCTACAGTTCTAATGGTGTCAGAGACGTCCAGGTGTTGCTGCTACAGGTTGTATTATCCCACTTCATCACTCCCACAACTATAAACAGTCAGTTTGTGGGTGTGTGAGGGGGAGGGGGTGGAGGTGGCATGGGGAGGTTATTGGTGACCTTGCAATTAAAAGGACAGAGGAATACCAAGAGTATTAAAATTGAGAGTGAAGAGGGTGTAGTGTTCTCGGTTGTGTTTGATTGATTGAAATGTATCTGAGAGGAATTACTGGGAGGTGAGCAATAAGGAAACATGGTAGTGCATCAGGAGCAAAGGAAAATAAATCAATAATTGTCTATATACAAGTCTAAATATAGCTATGTATATATGCAAATATATAAAGATAAGAGTATTTATCTATGTGGATATAGATATGTAATTTCAATAAGGAAGCAGATGGACTTTGGGTATCTACATAAACCTTACCTTAGTACAATGACAATTTGTTCTAATAATATGGCACTGCACTATTCTCACAGGGGCATGACAGGGTCATTCAAAACAAAATGGGTGCATAAGCAAATGTGGTGAAGAAAACTGATGGTGTCTGGCTACGTCAAAGTTATAACATCTGGGGTCTTAAAGGTTTAAAGTTAAACAAGCGGCCATCTAGCAGGGAAGCACCAAATCACGCAATGAAGAAGCACACCAGCATTTGTGATCATGAGGTGTAGACGGGAATCGGTATCAGAAGTACAAAAACAGTTAGTCAAATTGACATGAATGAGCTTAGACAAAGTGGAGACCCAAAACCCCACTGTAATCCCTTCCCTTATAGTAGGGCCATAAGGAAGGGATGACAAATATAGGGAGTGGTATAACATTGATGAAACATTTAACTATCCTCTAGTTCTTTAATATGTCCTCCCCTTACTAACCTGGTTTCTGTTTCACTAAATTAATCTTATTAAACCTGTGTTTGTTCATTTGTGTAATTAAGAGCACTTAACAAATAAAAGCCAAATTATATAAACCTTCAGAAACAGTGTTGGAAGTAATGATTCCCTGAGGGAAAGGGAAGAGAGAGAGGTTGGGATAGAGACCAAATGGGGAGCTGATACCAATGATGGCTCGAGAAGAATGAATAAAAGAATTACAGTTGAATGGTTACATTGGGTGTTGTTAGATATGGCTAATAATAATATAGTAATAAAGGTTCCTGTGGTGTAGGTTGGGAGAAATATGGGATAAAAGAGAACTGATATCAAAGAGTTCAAGAAAAAAATGTGTTGAAACTGATGATGGTAGTATTTGTACAAATATGCTTGATCTAATTGATATAAGGGTTGTTAAAGTAGTTGTAAGAGATGCCATTGAAATAAAATAATAATAATACTAAAGAGTCACAATTTCTGGTGGGCCTGTTTGGATTTAGGAGGCAACATGTCTTTCATTTCAATATACTACTTGTGGTGGTCATGCATTTGAGATGTCAGATTTCATGATTGAGATGTAGGGATGGAGTCTAGCCTGTTAATCTGGAGATAGCCATTGAGTAGTCAATGAGGCCTCTCTGTGGGCATGCCTTTCCCCCGAAACTTCTGGGAAATCTTGTGGTATTTCCCTGGTGGAAATGAGAAGCCATCTCCCCAGTTGTTAGGAGTTAGTCTCTGAAATGACGAATTATGGATAAGACAAGATGGCAGCTTCTGAGGAGCTGAAGGAACCAGAGGAGGAGCCACATGGCCTTACTCTTATGGAACCAGACCTCTGAAGCTGGAGAAGCCACGTGGAGGTCTCTGCCAGTGTTGAGTTGCTTCTGCCACCACTGGATGCTATTGATGGCCCCTGAGTCCTAGAAGTGAGGAGTCTTGGAGAGACCCTGCCAGTGTCCGAACTATGCACCCACTGGCCTCGTGAGGCCTTGTGACTTTGTGAGTTGGAAGGAGACTTTATAGACTGGTATCAGGCATATGGGCTAATATCAGACTTATGACTTTTAACTGGACTTGGTTGGGATGTTTTCTCAGTGTTCCACTTCTCTTGTATATAAACTTGACCTTTATATTCATATGTGTGTCTATGAATTTGTTTCTCTAATCTACCCAGACTAACACACTACTCTAGACCATTGTTTAAGAGACTAAATAAAACTGCTTACTTTTAGCAGGGCTAAGAACAAAAAAGATGCTGAATAATGGTTTCAACGGTTTGGGCCAATCACTGTGTCACTTGGGCCTATCATCCAGGTGGTCCAATGCTTGTAGTATCAGGCAGATAGCCATGCATATTGGAGTTTGGGCAGGTCCCTATTGGCAAATTGTAGTGCAGTACAGACCCTTATAATTTAGAGGGAAAATCTGTCGTTCTACATTAATAATTACTATGGCACTGAGAAAATCTTTAGGATCATTTCTGGGCCTGTCCGTAGTGTCATTTATTTGGAGCTATAATCAACAGTCATGGGATTATGACTGTTGCCATAAGTAGTGATCAAGAAATTAAAACAGCATATTGCATTGGGCAATATGCTGCACAAGATTTCTGTAATGTATCAAAGAGCAAAGATAGCAGTCTAAGACCTCAGTGTGAGGACTAAAGTGTGCCTGATACATACCATGGTACTGCTGATAGTCTCATATGCTTATGAAAGTTGAATGCTAAATAAGGAATATCAAGATTAATAGATGCATTTGGATTTTGGTATTGGCAAAGTATATTGAAAACAAAATGAGTTGCTAGAAAATTTTTTAAAAAAACTGTTTTGGAAGAGGTATAGCCAGAACACACCTTAGAAAGAAGGAAAGTGATATTTTGTCTCATATTCTTTGGGTATGTGCTCAGGAGAGGGCAACTCCTTATGGGTCTTCCACTTTTGCATTGTCCCTCCACTTTACCAACCTTTCTCTAGGAGCTAGGCTCACCCAACAATATGTCCACTGATAGATGGATGGATGGATGGATGGATAGATAGAAAGATAGAGAATAGATAGATATAGATAGATGAAAGATAGATATAGATGATAGATGGATAGATGATAGATGATTCATAGATAGATAGATATATAGATGATAGATAGATAGATAGATAGATAGATAGATAGATGATAGATAGATAGATAGACAGATAGATGATACATAGACAGATACAGATAGTTTGATTAAGTAGGTAGACAGACAGATATAGAGATACTGGTGTGAGTAGCAGTAACTCATCCATACATAGAAGTAAGGAAAGATCATTCAATTCTAAGTTTTTAAAAGTGTTAGGTTTCAAAGCTATGCATTGATATTTGGAAGGAGTATTTTTTATCTGGTTTATTTAAACTTCTGGGAAATATTGTTTTAGAAAGAGTTGAACTTTTCTAAATTTTTTGTATAATTTAAGTTCCATTCTTCTGTGTTTTTTCAATATCTTAAATCTGGTAAAAATTCTGTTTATTTGTCCTGTTTTTCTATTGTTTTTTATCATAAATTCAGAATCCATTCAATGATAGTGAGATTGATTTGGGTTTTGAAATTTTGAATAGCTTAATAATGACCATCCACATCAAAGGAAAATTGCTACCAATATGGAGTTCAATTCTCTATAGGCCTATTTCTTTGAAATTCTGACTCCTTAATTCCTGCTTCGCTCATTAGATTAGAACACCGATATTGTCTCTCCATCAACAGGTAGCTGGCAAGAATAGAGTTACTACTATCTGTTAAGCCTGTACATGTTATAGAGTTTATAGATTGACACATTTTGAAGAATTATCTTGTCAGAGAACATCCAGCACTCCTAAATCATTTTGGCGTTCTTCAAGATTCTGCCCTCATTTTCCACCGCCGCGTATTGTATCTGTCTTGATCACTGTTCTTTGATATCTCCAGATAATGATTTATGTGTCATCTAGTTTTATGATTTGCTCAGAGGGAGACATTCCACTGAATCATGCTATGCTTTCATATTCAGTCTGGCTTATAGTGAAAAATGATTACTAAGCCTGTGAGTTTGCTATTAAAAAAGAACCTTCATCATGTGCATCCACCAGAGAAAGTGTAGTAGGCTTGCTTAAGAGAGACGAACACTGCCTTCAGAACAAAGCAGGGAAGGTATCACCTCTCATGGTTATTATTTTCAATGAAATATTTTTCTCTTATATTTTCCTTTTATAAGACTGTTATATCTAAAGGTGTATGGAAATAAATGGTTGGTATTCTTTTTTTCTTTTCTTTATGATTTTATTAAGTGAAAAGGAACATGCTCCTTTTCATGTATTTTCTGAATTCATGGTTGCTTTATTAGGCTCCATGACATAACCTTTAGAAATTATAAATCATTAATTAGGAATAGAGATTTATTTGAAAATATCATGGTCATAATTTCTGTTATCATGAAATAAAAACTGAAGTTAAATTACTATGTACTTGGAAATAAAACCCATCTGTCAGTTAAATCATCATGTCCACAAATTCTGAAAATTATAACTTAAATACAATTTAAGTTTTTTGGCTTACAGTTTACAGAGATGTAGTGAAAATGCCATTTTCATGTCTGTTTTAAACACCAAGCACATATACTACTAAGAGTAAAGTAAAATTAAGCCCATATCCTTTTTCTCTTATAACAAATACCACTAAACTTTTATCTATGTACATATGTAAATACATATAATTACATATATTTACTGTATTTCAGGCTATAGACATAGTCATTATTTTCCCCTTATTGTTTATATTTTCTTATGCCTCTTCAATATGCTTAATTCTTCCACATAACTTAAATCAAACATTTATATTTCTTCATGCTGACATTCTTGTCCACAAAATTATCTGATATTTCTCAAATGAACACATATTCATCCTTGAGAGTTTTTCAATAATTACTTTTCAAAAATTTCATTATATTTGGCTTTATTATAATTTTGTCCAAATATATGTCATTGGAGAAAATGACACCATCTGTGTTTATTTTTCTATCTTACAACCCTGAAATAGTGTCTGAGGATCTCTTTGCAATATATTTTTTGACTAACGGAATTTCTACATTATCTGCTCTATTAAAGCTGCCAATATATGGCTACTGAACAACTTATTTAATTTTCATCTATTTAAATTGTATTTCCCAAAGGGCTATTAGATACAATATTGAACATAAAACATAATTCTTGAAATGATTATAGAATAAATCTATATAAAATGCAAATTAATGTTTTATTTTATTGTTTGCATTATTTGGCTATAATTAAAACAAAAACCAGGTCAAATTAGTTTGATTCATAATTTAAACTCACTGTAAGTGCCTTCTGATTCATAGGGACCTAACAGGACAAGGAAGAACTGCATCTGGGGCTTTCTGAGACACATTCTTCACGTGAGTAGAAATGACTGCTGCTTTTGAACCACTGACCTTGAGTTTAGAACACAATGCGTAATTCATTCACTGTGCTACTATATTCCTGTCTTTAATATACAGAAGCATGTTTATGTTAAAGTTAATATGTTGTTTTTTCTTTGTGTATTTAAGTTGCCAACAACTATATAAACACATGAGTTTGATAAAATCTATTGAATCATTTTAAAATTCAAATTCTAAATCTCATATCAAGTCTTGGCACAAAGATTTCTTCCTCAAATATTATTATATTTTAGTTATCTCTCTTACTCAAGTTTTAAGTGCTTGAATTAAACTGTGTTACTGAATATTTGAATAAATGAGTCTGGAAACATTTTATAACATTGTCCAGGGAAAGTGAGATGGTCAAGTATTCTTGGTACCTGAGAAGAGATGTGATTTGTAGGACACATGATAGATAAAAATTAGGACACTGATAAACCCATCAACTTCCCTTTGTGTTTGAAAGCATCAAAAAATAATAAAAAAAAACAACAGAGTCCAGTGTTTTAAAATGCCATGGAATATATAAAAACATAACCATGAATTTGGTTAGTAGGAGCAATTTCAAAAAACTTGAGAAACCACATTTTTCATTGTCTTAAATTTGTCATTGAACTCTACAAGGGCAAAGCCAATTCAATGAATGTAAAAAAGATCATATCCTGCTAAAGTGGCTATTGTTCTGTGTAAGTCTACTAAAAATTACTATGAAGTCAGTCAAGTGTTATTAATGAAAGAATGACTCATGCAGATATTCCATATATTAATAAACAGAGTTATGTTCAATAAATATATACTGTATAAAACCTTGATTTGTGAAACCATAACACAGATATAAATGTCAATTAAAATCAAGAATGGACTAGAAAGTACTATTTCAAAAATACTCTTTTTCCCAATAGAGAGTAATTCAGACTTTTTATTTAACTACTTATGTATTAATTTAGTTAATTTTATTTTCAGGCATCACTGCCCTGGTGGTGGGAGTAGGAGGCCCAGCCTTTGCTCCTGTGAGTGGGAATTGAACCTCTGTCCCAGTGGGCCACAGTCCCGCGCACAACCACTACGCCACCGGGGCTCAGCCCTAATTTAGTTATTTTTTATAGCAAAGTTCTTTCCCAGTTCTTTTGATATAGTTAAAGAATTTGACTTATAAAATTTTCAGACTCTGCATTTAATTTTAATCAGAACAGTATTATCACAAAAATGTTAATTAAAACACGATTTCAATCAGTCAAATATTGTTATATTCCCATTTCTTTGAATTCTAGAGTAGCAACAGTGAGTAATGAAATCAAAACTACTTAATTTTCTAGTTTAGGGATTGACTAAATCAGAATCTAGAAGAATTTTTTTTTTACTTTCTATAAGGCCAATGTCTCCTTTTTTTAAAAATGTCTATTTCTTTGTGTCTATGTGTGTACGCTTCTTTATTGTCTATTGATGTGTATATTGGTGTGTATATTTTCAATTGGTTTCTTTACTTCCCTTTTTGACTTCTTTATGCACTCCAATATTCTCCCTGTAACCATTAAGTCTGCTTCTTTTGGTGTAAAATTACTCCCCTTGATTTTTCTTTTATAACAATGGTCACATATAATATTCTATATGAGGTTGACTGACTTTGCTGATCATATTTTCTCCTAAATTCTATCATATGCTGAGGTGTTTGATAGTTTTATTGTTGCTTTTTAGGGATGTATAATATTGCATGATGTATACAAGATGTACCAGAGTTACTTATACATACCTCCCAAAACAGGTATTTTGTGTTTCTATCTTCTTGCTATTGTTGATAGTGCTGGAATAAAAATGGGTGTGTATATATATGATCCTGTTTTGTTCTTTATTTATTTTTGGTATATAATGAGTAGAGAATTTGATGAGTCATTTAGCATTTCTATTTACTTTTCTTTAAGGGTGCATCATACTATTTTTGTAGTGGCTGTACAATTTGCAATTTTACCAGCTGTGTATAAGGGTTCCAATCCCTAAAATCTGTGTGCTATTTAATTTCTGTTGTTGTATTCTTTTCATATCTTTGAAATAAACTTACTCATCATTAGAGATTCCAAGTCCAGTACATTCTTACTTCCCTTTCTATGTTTTAAGTTAATCAGACCAAGAGGTCCATGAAGTAAGGAATCTGAAAAAAAAAAAAAGGTGTGTGTGTGTGTGTGTGTGTGCTTTTAAAGAAGCATACGATATACAGTTGCACAGCCCATCCCAATAAATGAAATCCACAAAGTTATTCCATTGAAATCTCCATAAATAAACTCTCTCTCTCTCCTTCCCCATCTATCACTCATCAACAACCTATTCCTGTTCACTCCGTATTCCTGCTCTGTTTTAGCCATCAACACATTTTTTCTTACTGTACAAACCATGTTCTCACATACAAGAATGGTATTATTATTTTTTAGCTTTGTAAAATTAAGTTTGCTAAACTTAATGCTCTCTAGTTTAACCCATGTTTTGTGGTGTTTAAAAGGGCTATCTTTGTTTTTTATTGATTCAATAATACACCACTGTAGGAATGCACAAAGTTTGCTTATCCATACCTCTATAATAATAGCTTTTGCTTGTTTCATGTTTTTGCTATTCTGGACATTGCTGTCATAAATGTAGGTATGCATATATCTGTTTGTTGTGTATTCTTTATTTCTGTGAGTGTGTACACAGTAGAGAGATTTCTGGATCACAAGGTATATGTATTTGTTTAAGGAAATGCCATAACTGATTTCCATAGTGTTGTACAATTCCATATTCCAGCCAGTAATGTAAAATTTTTCTAGTTCCTCCACATCTGCTTTAACATTTACTATTTTATTATAAAGAAATTTGTTCATAGTGTCAGTGCTATGATATGTCTTCGTGATTTAAAATTTTTTTCATGTAATGTTTGCCCCTGGATGTCACCTTTGGCATATTGTCTATGCATTTTTAATTGGACTGTTTGTATTTTGTTAGCACCTTATTTTTTAAGAAGTTGTAGCTCTCTATACACTTTGGAGAATACCTCCTTATCCAAGGTATTATTGGAAATATCTGTTTTTAATTTTGTTATCAATATTCATATGAGGTGGACATTACAGATTTGCTTTAATTTGTATTTCTCTTACTGCAGATGATGACAAACATTTCTTCATAAAATATTTCATGGCTGCTTTAATATTATTTTGGTGAATGGTCTATTCATGTCTTTTGCCCAACATTTTTATCACAATATTTGCATCTTTCTTTATTGATGTGTTAGAATTTACTATATTTTAGAGACTTGCCCTTTATCTAGTGTGTTACTGGCATTTTTTTTTCCAACTTGACAGCTATCATTTTACTCTTTTTTTTTTGGTTCCATTTTTTGAAATGTGAATTACACTTGGTTCTATTTCTCAGTTTTTTATCCTGACCTAATGCTTACCACTACCAATCTATTTTGATTACCTTGGCTGTATAATAGGGTTTAAAATCAGGGAGTGAGGGGTTTTCCATTTTTATTTCAGTAGCATTATCCTGAAGTAGAAGTAGAGTATCACCATCTGTATAAAGGTATTTCCATTTCTTTGAAGAATAATACTGGGATTTACTTTGGAATTATATATATATATATATATATATATAAACCTTTAGGTATTATTGATATGTTTACATGCTAACCTTCCTATCCATGAACATAGAACATTATTTGATTCATGTTAAGTCTGATTTTGTTAATTGTAGTAGTGTTTTGTAGTGTTCTTTATATGAAGTTTTGTTTCTCTGGTTATATTTATTCTTAAATATGTCATCTTTTGTATAGGTATTTTATGGTATTGCATTTCTAAAAAAATTCATTTTATACTTCTCTCCCATATTATACAAGGATATTATTCTTTTTTGTATATTGATCTTGTATCTTGGCATCGATTGATACAATCATATAATTCTTTTGCTTTAGTTATATGGTGGATTATTTTGACTGTTTCTTTAACATTGTATAATTCTTGCCTATTTAGCAGAAAACTCAAATCACTACCATGTTTTCATTCTACATCTTGATGAATATTTTTGGCTAGAAAATCTTTGTTTCAATATTATAAACAATATTGACCTATTGTGAAATTGATTTTGCCTGGCTTTGGTATTAAAATTTTACGTGCTTCATAAAATGAGGTGGTAGGAGGTATCTATATTTTTGGAATGGTTTATATAAGATTAGTACTAACCATTCTCTCAATTCTCAGTTGAATTCCCCTATAAAGCCATCCCAGTCCTGAGTTCTTTTTATTATGGGGAATGTTTACTCACTTGATCTAGGTCTTCATGTGTTATGGTTCTATTAACATTTTATATATTTAGTTTTGTTAATTTAGGTAGATAGTATACTTTTGAAACTTGTCTATTCCTTCTAGATTTTCTACTTTGATAGAATTTATGCTCTTGTAATATTGTGCAATTATCTTTTTTAAAATTTATATTATGATTCTTCACATTTCATTTCTTATTTGCAATATTTTTTTTCTTTTCTTTTGCTATATGTACCAATGATTTTTTAATCCTTCCAAAGGATTAACTGAATATCTTGTTGGCTTTTCTCAGCCATTTCTCATGCATTAATTTTACTCTGTCTTTATCATTTCCTTTCTTTGAGTGGCTAAGTCTGTTGTGCTGATTTGTTCTAAGTATTGTAGGTATTGGTTTAAGGTTTAGATTTCTGTTTTGTTTTTTTTGATGCATGTACTTATTGCTAACAGTATGTGCTTTTGGTACATTGTATTTTTTTTCTTATTAACTTTGAGGTATTCTTTAATTGTATTCATTACTACTTCAACTAATGTGTTGATTTTAAGTAAAGTTTCATTCAATTGCTGTCATATATTTTTTATTTCATCTCTATATTATTGAGTTCTAATTTTATATCTTTGTAGACTTTGAAGCTATTGATATTGTTGAAGTTACCAATGCTTGCTTTGTGGCCTTACAAATGACTGACATATCACTTGAGTAGGTTGATTTTTCAATTGTGCTGCCTTATATGTTGACCTAAGTTTGATGTCAGCTGGTGCTTATTCTCAGTTCAAAACACCCTTTAGAATGTGCATAAGATTTGTATTATTGTTCAAAGTCCTTTAGCTTTTCATTTTCTGAAAATCTCCTTATTTATCCATTGTGTTTAAGGAATAGTTTTCCTAGTTACAGGATTCTTGGTTGGTAATCTTTTTGTTTCAAAATTCTATATATGTTGTCAGTGCTTCTTGTCTATGTCAGTTTCTATTGAAAAAACTAGTTTTGCTGGTTTGTTCACCCTTAGAGGTAACATTGTTATTGCTTGAGTTACTGCCAGGATTCTTACCTTTTCTTTAACGTTGGAAAGTTTGAAAATGATTTCTTATGTTTATTTCTTTGACTGCTTTCATTGTCTTTTGTTTGTTTGCTTGCTTGCTGTCCATTCTCAAATCTTTTTCAAATATAAGATCTCCCTTGAAAGTGTCAGTGAGTTTGTTTTTTGTTTTTGCTTTTGTGATTTGTGATTTTCTGTATAGTGCTGAGCAAAATGCCTCAAAAGCAGTAGCAATTCCTTTAAGTCAGAGTGTAGCTTTGCTATTAAAATGCCACATCTGAATCTGACCTTCGGGAAACAGTTGTTGCTGATGGTCAGAAATTTAGGAAATGAAAAAGATACATCAGTGAAATGGAACTTCTATCCATCATATAAGAAAGAATTTTCTTTTTATTCTAACAACAGCATTCCTTAAGAGGCTTCAGTAAGTGCAATCATGACTCTTTCCCAAAATTTCTGAAGTTTTGACAGGTAGAAAGGTTATGACACAATTTTCAACATATATTTCATTTAAATTTTGAAAGTAAAATGTATATGTTATTCTTATCCCCATGCAATTTTTGACCACAAATAATGCAGTAGATATAAAATATGACCCACGTTCACTATTCAAATGCTCGTTTGAGAAATGGGGGGGGGATGTTATTTCAAGACAGAGGGAACATTTGTAGAAGTAGAAAACGAGTGTAAAACATATTCCTACTCCTTTCCAATCATTAACTAGTATCAAGGAGACATGGGGAAGCTTAGTTAAACTTCCTAAATAGTCTTAGCAAGTATTTAATGAAAAAATAATTTATCATATATTTTGAGGATGTTTAAAGAACATGGAAAAAGTTCTTATTATGGTGTGTTAGGAGTTGCATAATTATCTACTTATCTTGAGAGAAGAGAGACAGATAGCCAATAACTCACGAGGCATTGTGACACATTGGTTACAACTTGGGTTGTGATCCCAAAGGTCAGAATTTCAAAGCTACCAACAGTTCCATGAGAGAAAGATAGGTATTTCTGCTCCAGATTAAATTATAGCCTGACATATAAGGTCACAGTGACAGTCATATAATTTCATGTCAACTGTATACAAAAGTGTAGGGGTAGTATTCACTGCATAATAGTTGCTACTTTTTTCTTCTAAATGTAACACTAGGAGTTTTGAGTTCTGAGCCAATATTTAGCCTGATATATATTCTACATACATGTCATTATTTAAATCATTTCCTTCTCTGGAAAGAGTGCTGTGGTCAGTTGACAGAGCTAGCTTGAGTAGGAATCCTTCTACTTGAGATATGATCAGCTGATAATAACCAATATAAAAACAAAAATCACTGCTATCAAGTTGATTTAGACTCACAGTGACTAAATGGGTTTTCTAAAACTCTGAATCTCCACATAATCATCTTTCTTCACGGAGCACTGATCAACAGCAAAAATGTAAGCACAGTTCCTCTAGACTGCGTGATTCTTTAATAGAGTTTAGTTTTCTACAGCTAAAGTTGTTGGGAGTCCTTGGGCTCCACATGTTAACTCAGAGTAAAAGTTGGTTGGAGACCAGAGTAGCTCTTGATCTTTCCATAAGCAAAGGAAGGAGCAGGAGAGCAAAGAATCCCTTGCTAAGTCTCTAAGGATGGCTCCCTATAGCTCCTACAAATGTCTTATTATTTAGGAAATCCACATTGAAGTGTGGCATGCTCTTCTGATTTGTAAGTCAGACAGGCTTGGGAGGATAGGTTCTAGGTAGCAGGAAATGGCAATGCTATCAGAGAGCATCAAGCATAGTGTGCAAGACAGTTTTGCAATCCATGATGTTGGTGCTGGTAGAAAGTGCTGAATTAAACTTAATGTACGTTTCTTTTTCTATAAATTAAATCGTTTATTTTATTTTCTGAAAAGACATGTTCTTGTGGAACATTGTATAGGGTGGAACATTTTATAGGGTGATCTACAAAATGATCTTTCTCATTCATACTGTTCAATTTTGGGGAAAAGAAAAATAGATAAACATATGAATCATTTTTCATGGTTGAAACCAAGTACATGTTTAGAGTAAAGCAGACTTTGGATGCTTTTAGTTGGCTAAAGCTTGGTAATCTTTAGTATATATTTCTTCTAAATGTTATAGTAGGAAAGAATAATAACAATGTGAGAAGGAATTTTGGTCTGCTCAGAAAAATAGTTGCTGTAGTAATATAAACTTGACAGTAAGAAACTATACTTTTTCTGATATTTTATAAATCAATACAACTCAATTCAAACCTATAGCTCAAAAAAACCTTCAGCAAGAAATATTATGAAATTAAGTAGTCAAAATCATGGCATATTGTTAATTAATTTCTTATGTAAAAAGTAGAAGCGGGACTGAGCCCTGGTGGCGTAGTGGTTGTGCGTGGGACTGCAGCCCACTGGGATGGAGGTTCAATTCCAGCTCCACAGGGGCAAAGGATGGGCCTCTTACTCCCACTACAAGGGCAGTGATGCCCTAAAAAAATAAAATAAAATAAATAAAAAATAAAAATAAAGTAGAAGCAAAGAAAATGGACTATAATTATTTGAGAACAATCGCATGAACTGATACAACTTTATAATGGTTCAAAAGTGAGATGGAGTGACGATACTCATTTTACATTAAATACATTTCCATAATTCACTTTAAAATTCTCTTTGACTAATAATAAGGATATTCTTAAATCGTGGCAATAGACAGAGTGGATTTCTGAGAGTTTTGCAGTATGTAAAACCTTGCAAATGGATTTTGGGTTTCCACTATCAGCCATAGAATTCTGCAAACCAAGTATTCACAGTTTAAGCTTTGATACCATTCCCTTCTTGAGATATGAGTTCTCTTACTCACAGTCCTTGGATTACACAGACATCTATCATGTGATGCCTCCCTTTTAGGGATTCCTGCTTGAAAATAATACTCAGATGCTATTCTCTCTGATAACAGGCCACTATCTAGTTTCTTCAACACACTTTGTACAACACTCATATTTTTAGTGATCTCTTCATGAGGGCAGACATCAAGTACTGTCATGTCATAAAGACAAATTGTTTTTAGATTGGAGTTGTAATTAATTGTGAATCCCAAATCCATTCACATGTTCTTAGTTTGCATTTCTTTACAGCTTATATGTCACCTTAGCACTATCCTTGTCATTTTGTGGTAGAGAGCATTTGCAATCATTCACCTGGGGCATAAGTTAATTCTATTGATAATGTCAATCGTGCAGAGTGCATTGGAAAGTGGATTGTTCCAGATGCAATTATATCAAAATGTAACACCTTATCATTTAATCTCCCTTTTGACCCATTTTAAATGTACTCTAATGTTTAATAAATCCTGTTCTCATTTCCATTGAAGTTTTTCTGTTTTATTTGTTATCATTGTTGGTTTTTGTATGTTTTCTGTGTATGAAATACAGGATGGGCAAATCTACAAAAATAAAAATTGGGATAATTGATTCTTGGAGATATATTATGAGAGGTTGGGAGAAGGAGAGCTAAGAAGAGTGAGTACACAAAAAATAAAATGTGTTAAAGTTAATGTGGTGATGACGGTGCAACTCTTCTTAATAAGATTCAACTGGGCTGAGCCCCGGTGGCGTAGTGGTTGTGCGCGGGACTGCGGCCCACTGGGACGGAGGTTCAATTCCAGCAGTGGGGCTGGGCCTCCTACTCCCACCACCTGAGAGCAGCGATGCCCAAAATAAATAAATAAATAAATAAATAAGATTCAACTATTGAATTGTATGTTATGTGAATTATATTTCAATAAAACTATTCATAAAAGAGTAAAATTTCTAAGAAATCTAAAGGTAGCTACATTTACATTGAAACATATTCTGATTCTTTATTCAAGCTGAACTTGATGCCATGTAGAAAATAAATTAAAGAAAATCTACTATGGCTAGGTGATTATGATTCAGAAAATAAATTAGTTTGATTAACCATTGCAAAAAATGTTTCAAATAAGACAATCATGTTGAGAGTAATGTTTAAAATTAAATTATATCATTTAAAACTGTTTTGTCCTTAGGTCTGCTCATATTATTAGTTAGTAAAAAGGATATGATATGAATAGCAATTTTTATTTTGCTTTTCTTCCTTTGCTGTCACTTAATGAAAGTAATTTAAGCCCAATATTTCCGTTTGTGTGCTCGTTTTCTGCTGTTGATATCTTTATTGTCATGGAATATGCAAAATCCATAATGTGCAATTTGCCCCCAACCAAGGAATTCTATTAGCTAATTAAAATTAGAGTTCGGGGTGGGGGGGGGTAGGACTGAGTCAATGTGAGAACACAGATATAACATTTTACATTGACCAACCCCAATCAGAGGTAACTTGGAGAGTTTCAAAAACCTGGATCCACCTTGGAATCCTCAGCTGAAAGCAAATTCCTAGTTGAGAGCTCAGACTTCCTTCCAGATGATTCTGAAACAGAGTGAGGAGTGAAAACAATTGGTATCATCCACCAAGAGTGGTTTGGGGAAGTGAGATCTTCAAAGTTCCAGGTTTGATTGAATGTGCATATGGGCTATTTAGTAAGCAACATAAATTTCACTGTTAGGTAAGGTTTTCTAAAGAAGCAAACCAGTGAAAATGGCATGTGTTTGTGTATATAAAATTTTTTATATTTTTTAAAAAATGGCTCATGGTGTTTAGATGTGGGTTAAAACTAATTTCATTCAAGTCTGTAGGCTAGGTGTCAGCTAAAGGCTTTTCTTGGTTCATGATATGTGAGGAGGGTGTGACCCAAACCTTCATCCCTGAAGATCCTGCCCACTGGTCGTCATGTCAGAACAGAGTTGCCATAGTTTAACATTAACTTTAATTGAGGACATGGCAAGAGACAACCACAGGCATGTGCTAGAATCCAGACATAATTTTTTATAATGCACTACTAGTCCAATTTTCACTTAGTAATCATGATCGATCTTATCATGAAATGAAATAACTTTCTTTCTGTCTGTTTATCTAGATGTATAAGGTTTCTAAAATGACCAGGAGCCATTCTGAACTTCCATTTCAATAAGTTCAATGTTATATCTGCAGGAAGGAATATTCCTTCCAGTGGAACTAAGATCTGGGGCACAAAGAGCCTGAGTTTGTTGGGACAGGGAGCAAAAAACATGGCAAGTGAGTCATGACTTCCATTTCTACTCTTTCATTCTGGGGGTCATGAATCCTTGCTATGTGAGAAATTGATCCATACATTGACAAAATTTTAGAGCACACACAGTCTTTCTGGGAACATTGCCTCAATTCTGGATGAGGTTGCTACCTTGCTAGTGCTGTAGCTGTGTCTTAACTTAATTAAGTCAGTTCCCACTGTGAAACTTTATTGACATAAAACAGAAATTACTAGAGTATTCAGAGATGCATGATCTCCCTCAATAAATTTCTTGTAAAAGATGTGTCTATAAGGTGACCAAATGTCCCCCTTTTTAACAATTTAACAAAGCCCTGCAGTGTTTTAAAATGAAAATAAATATATTACAATACTATTTTTGCATTCAATGAACATTTTTGTTCCTCCATATAGACCAAAATTTTTTAATGAAGAATGCCCTCCTCCCCCCTGTCAATGGTGTCCTGCTTAAAATCTGGTCACTTTGGGGGTATTCTCTTTGTGAGTTTACGGGTTTATTCTGATAAATACATTCAAGCAGTATACTAATGTAGTTATTATATTTCAACTTAATATATTGTAAGCCACCTGAAAATGTAAGCAAATCAAGCAAGAAAATATTAGATTGTCTCCTAACCATTCAAGCTGAATCACTAAAGGAGAAATGTGTTCAATGAGTGCATATTGATAAACTCAGACAAATCCAAGCTTATTTCTTTGGATCATTATCTTACACCCATTATAACAATTCCTACACACATTCTCCAAGTTTCTCTCTATAAATATTATAAAACTCTAGCTGTTATATAGGACTATAATAAACCTCTGGCTTGGGTCACCACCTACGTTTCACCTTTGGAGGCTGTTGTGAAGTATGTGCAGTTATAAGGCTAGAAGAAATAATGGTGGGGGACTGTTACCTGGGAAATTATAGTAATATTTTCCAAGGTGTCTGCTAAAGACAGTGCTCCAAAGACAGCCCCAGGTTCCATGTCAGCATGCATAATTGATAATTTCCACAAGTGTGTCTAGGGGAGGTGTGAGGGCTTTACTGAGAAGGGATTAATGTTTACACATGGGAGAGTTGGTTCTGGTGACTGGAGTAGCTCATGGACTCTAGGAGCTCAGAGTATCCATCCAGTGGATTACAAGGCCTAATGTCAATATCCCAAGATTCAGGGTTCCATTTCTTTCCAAACAGTGCTCTCACATTAATAGCAGACAACTTTCTAGGTGAGAATAAAGAAAGTGTTGTAATTTAGTTTGTAATTCAGTTTGTATAATAAGTGTCTGGGATCAGTTTCCAGAGTCATCAACTCTCTTATTAGAACAGTTATGCCTCTTTTTCATTCGTCACAAAAAATATACTTTGATGTCTTTTAATGGGTATTTGGCCTGGACTCCTGATCTTGTGAATCAATATTTTATGTGTATCAGTATTCAGTTGTAGGTAGTTCCAACATACCAGTTTCCATATATTCTCATCTTGACAAAATTGTAGAAATTCATCGAGCATATATGAAAGTACCATGGACCAACAAAATGTCAATTAAGTCTATCTTGAGTGAAGTAAAGCCAGAGTAGTCCTTAGAGGCAAATATGACAAGATGTCATCTTATATATTTTGAACATGTCAGGAAAGAGCATTGCCTGGAGAAGGATACCATGGTTAATAAAGTAGCTCTTGTTATTGTTAGAATCCATCGAGTCTACTCCATGCACAACAGAATGAATCACAAAATGTCCTGTACCATCCGCATAATTGTTCCTGTCTAAGCCCTTTGAGATAGTCAATATGTCAATCCATTTCAACAGATTTTCCTGTATCTCAATGCCTTTCCCCTTTACCAAATATGTTGACCTTCACCAAGGACTCATCTCTCCTGATAGTATAACCAAAGTTTGTAAGACAAAAGCTTCCATCCTTGTCTCTAAGGAGTACTCTGGCCTTACATCTTCTGAGACAGATTAATTTAGCCCTTTAGCAGTCCATGTTTCCTTCAGTATTCTTCTTCAGTACCACTATTCAAATGCATCTATTCTCTACAGTCTTCAATACCCAATGTCTAACTTTCATATACAGTGGAGAATACCATAGGCTGGGACAGGTGTGCCTCACTCCTCAAAGCAATATCTTTACTCTCCAACACTCTAAAGAGTCCAATGTAGCAGCTTTCTGAATGTAAATTGTCTTCTGAGCTCTTGACTGCTGATTCTATGATCAAAGTAAGACAGAATTCTTGACAATGTCAACTTTTACTCCATTTATTATGATGTTACCTACTGGTCCAGACTTCGGTCAATCATGATGTCATATTCCTCTAACTATAAGCCAGTTTCTTTTATGACTTGCTTAGCATATACCTTGAACAAATATGATAAAAAGATATATCCTGGTGCAAATTTTTTGCCAACCTAAAACTACGAGGTTTTACAGTTTCTGTTTTCTCAATGGCCATTGATCAATGAACACATTTCAAATGAACACAATTAACTGTTTTGTAACTTTCATTCTTCTCAAGGTAATCCACAGTTTATTGGTCCAACAGATGAATGCTTTCTCATAGTCAATGAAACACAAATAAATGTCTTTCTGGGAGTATCCGCTTTAAAACAAGATCAATCTGACACCAGCAATGACATACTTTGTTCCACATTTTCTGAATCTATACTGAACCTCTGATAGATTTGTGTCAATGTGCTCCTACAACCATTGTTGGATGATCTTAAGCAAAAACTTACTTGCGTGCAGTATCAATGATATCATTCTGAGGTTTGAACATTCTACTGGGTCATCTTTCTTTGGAACAGGATTGTGGTAGTGTGTCAGTTCAGGTAGAATAGAGGAACAAATTTCATAGACATGCATATGGATATAAGGAAAAGATTTATATACAAGAGGAATGGGACATTGAGACAGCATCCCAGTCCAGTTCAAAGTCATAAGCCTGATATTAGCCCATATGCCAGATATCAGTCTATAAAGTCTCCTTCCGACTCACAAAGTCACAGGCAAGTGGGTGCAGAGTCCCAGCGCTGGCAGGGTTCCCCTCAGGGCTCATCGTTTCCAGGGCTCAGCGTCCATCAACAGGTTCTAGTAGTGGTAGAAGAAACACAGCACTGGCAGGAGTCTCCCCATGGCTTCTCCAGCTTCAGAGGTCTGATTCCATCAGGGTAAGGCCATGTGGCTTCCCCTCTGGTTCCTGCAGCAGCTCAAACACTGCCATCTTGTCTTGTTCATAATTCCTTGTCTCTGAGACTAACTCCCAACAACTAGGGCTTCCACAAGTAGCCTCTCATCTCCATGAGGGAAATATTATGAGATTTCCCAGAAGTCTCAGGAGAAAGCCATGCCCACACAGAAGAATCATTGGCCACTCAATGGTAATCTCTATATTAACAGCCTAGACTCCACCGCTACATCTCAGTCATGAAATTAACATAAGCACATGACTGCCACAGACCACCCCTTATTGATTTCACACTTTCACATAACTCTGTAACCATATGTAACTTTCAAATAAACAATAAAATCATATCTATACCTAACAGGATAAAACTAAAATGCATACAATTCAACATGTGTCACCATCATTTAAAAATAATATTCTATAAGTGAACAACACAAAAAATATCCTGTGCCTTACAATTGTATTTACAAAATACCTACACCTTGATCCTATAATCCTATGAATATATATTTCACTACCTATGAGAGTTTGCAAGCCAACCACCTCATGCCTTCATTCCCCCATTTTGGGCATCTGATTTCTATATTGCCCACTTACATCAACCCAGTGCTCTGAGGAAACATTCATATCTTTCAACGTGAAGAATCTTCATTCCAGTTGGAATCTCATGAGGTGTACATCCATTAGCAAAGTCAAATCAGGCAGGCCATCCATAAAGTCAGCAGCAAAATGTACCAGTTCACAGACTCAAATCACTTCTCTTCCTCTGGTCAGGTTCTGGTCAACTCAATCTAAGCCGTGTCACCCTCACCAGAGTAGCCATTGGTCACTTTCCCTTTAGACCATGGTTCCATAACAAATTCTCAACATGCCTAGCTCTGTTATGCTAGGACATGAACTTCAGACGAGTCAACCTGTTCTCATCTTCTCTCTTTCCTGTGAATCAAGTCCATGGGTGTCAGAAGTCAAATTCAACCGGTGTCTTTATTGCTGCAGTTCTCCTACTTCTACTCAAAGAGTAGATCCAGGTGGAAACCTAGCAAGCATTCCAGCCTGCCATAGGTTTCCTTTAACATTCAGTCCCAGAGAGGAGTTACCTTCATGGTTCCAGATTTCATTTTTTTCTGAAAATAATCACTAGTCAGGATTTTCCAAGGAAATAGACTCTATCCTTCTTTATCAGTCAGTCTGACTTTCTCTCAGAATACAGGTATCCTGAGTACTCCAAAAGATGTCATGGGGCTAATTTCTTCAGAGAAATCTTTCAAGGTGTGGCCTAAACCCACCTAAGGACAAGGTGGGGTTAATCTCTTCAGAGAAGTCTTTGAAGCTAAGTCACAAACTCTGTACCTGTAGAAGTCAATACTTGGCTTGAGGTAACTGGATTTACAAACTCTTTCATACTTCCCAAGAAACATTTCTATACATCCTTGTATTTACAATAATAGGCATTAGAAATCAGTATAAACAACATAGTCAGAAATTAAACTTAATTCTTAAAACAGTCAAGGTCAATACTTATTAAGCTTATCTATATCCCTTTCTAAACTACTGTTTACGCGAAGACTTAGGTCTCTGAAGGCATCAGAACAGGTCCCTGCTTTAGGTAAGACATTCTGTCCTTCTTAACAGCTGTCCTTGAGCAGAATAGGTTGTGACATATTCAAATAGTGGTTTTTACCCCTGAACTTAAGATATACATTACCAACATTCATTTTTCCCATTTTGTATAGGAATAACCAAAGACAGCATACAAACAAAATAATCAAAACTTTAACTTCCCATATTGTTTCGCTAAAATGACTCAGTAAACTTCAAGGACATATCTGACTTCTGGCTAGCCAAAGAAGTAAGAGCACCATGAAGCAAAAGTCAAACAAGTGTCTACTTTCCATCTCTATAATTTTTTTCTCTAATTCCCCACTCCTAAGGTTAGTCTGGGTAGACCAGAGGAATAAATTTCAAAGACATGCATATGGATATAAGGAAAAGGTTTATATACAAAAGATATGTGACATTGAGAAAGCATCCCAGCCCAGCCAGTTCAAATTCATAAGTCCGATATTAACCCATATGCCCTATATCAGTCTATAAAATCTCCTTCTGACTCACAAAGTCAGAGGCCAGTGGGTGCAGAGTCCCGGCGCTGGCAGGCGTCCCCTCAGGGCTCCTCATTTCCAGAGATCAAAGTCCATCAACAGCATTCAGTGGTGGTAGAAGCAACTCATCACTGACAGGGGTCTCCTTGTGGCTTCTCCAGCTTCAGAGGTCTGGTTTCATCAGAGCAAGGCCATGTGGTTTCCCCTCTAGCTCCTGCAGCAACTCAGACACTGCCATATTGTCTTGTTTGTAATTCCTTGTTCTAAGACTAACTCCCAACAACTAGGGAGCTAGCTTCTCATCTCCTCGAGGGAAATATCGTGAGATTTCCCAAAAGTTTCAGGAGAAAGCCATGCCCACACAAAGGCCTCATTGGCTACTCAATGGCTATCTCCATATTAACAGACTAGCCTCCACCCCTACATCTCAATCATGAAATTAACATAAGCACATGATTGCCACAGGTAGTTACATAATCTGATGTCAGTTTGGAATTTGAGAGGATTAAGTGTGAAGGGGTGGAGTCTAGCCTGTGAGTAAATTCATAGCCAATGAAATCTCTGTCTGGCCGAGGCTTTATCTTGGGGATTCTGAGAAGTCTGACTTTCTCTTCTTTGAGGTGAGAAACAAACCCTTCTGCTCATTCCCTGAGATGATGCTCTACTGAAAAGACACATGGCGTTATACCCTGCAAGCTGGAGAAGACACATGGACCTACTCTGATGTAACCAGACCACTGGTGCTGGAGAAGCCACATTGAGATCCTTGCCAATGCTTAGATGCTTACAAAGCCACTGAATTCAGAACATGTGCAATCCACTGGCCTGGTATCCGCGTGCATTTTACATCATTACATGGGACTTGCAAGTCTGAAGAAGACTTTATAGATTTGTATCAGACATATGGGCTAATTTTGGATTTATGGACTTGATCTGGACTATACTGGTATGCTTACTCAAAATTCAATTGCTCTTGTATATAAACATTTTTATTATACACATGTGCATGTCTATGGATTTGTTTCTCTACTTTACCAAGCCTAACACATTATGGTCCTGTTTGTGGCTGGACAGCCTACATTGCTCTATGGAAAACTCAGCTGTCTGCTTACTTGGCTTTGGACCCAGCAGGCCTTGTGAGTTGATGTATTTCCAGTATTATAACTGCTTCATGGAAGTGAGTTGAACTGAACCCTCTGAACTGCTGTGTAGAGTATGTACCTGTTATATTCTTTCATACTGTGTGTATGTATATACATGTTTATCCATAAGTGCATATCTAAATTCTCTTTTATATACACATGAGTTTCTATGGATTTATTTTTCTCGGCTGCCAGGATTAACACAGAATACACATATGAATTGCTTTCAGTCATTAGGCCAAATAGATATCTTCCAAATTTCCTTGCATAGATGAGTGAGTACTTCCAGTACTTCTTCAGTGGTTCTCAAGCTTCGTAATGCCTAGACCCTTTAGTACCGTTTCTCATGTGGTGGTGACCCCCTAACCATAAAATTGTTTTTGTTGCTAATTTATATCTGCAATTTTGCTACTTTGTGAAATTGGCAGCTTCTATAGAAGGGTCATTCTACCTGCAAAGGGGTCATAACCCACAGGTTGAGAACTGCTCATTTAGAAGAAGATAGTTCCATTCTGGTTTAAGTCAATTGGTCAGATGTAAGCTTGATGCTTCTCTGGACTCATGTAGTTGAAGGACTTGCTGAACATGCGGTGTGGAGATGAAGCAAGAGGTGCAGAGGATGGTGCATGAATTCACTGTTGGCCAAAGGAAGCCAAGGTGGGCAGTCTTCAGATGGATCATAGGTTTGGCTGGAAATATAACAGGATATCAATGAACCAGACAGGAGCTCCAGATCCAGTGAAGGTGAAGGGGCAAGAAGGTGCTTAGTTCTTCTTAGGGACACACACAATAGACCATATCCCAAGGAGGTAGCCTCAAGGCTGCAATATGATGGATAGATTAGGCTCTACACCTACCTACATCTAGATATCATAAATTGACATAAATCTGATCATCAAATTCATACTGAAATCAGAGTAAAAGGGTAAGAAAGAATATGATATAAATATCAAAATAATCTTTATAATTGAATTATTGGTTGTTGCAGAAGGACAATGTGTGCAATGGCTGATTAGTAGGTGATAGGTCTTAGTTTATCAAGAAGTGCATTGGAGAAATTGTGTCTTAACTCTAAACAATGAGTTACTTAAAGTCTAATGGAGCATGTTTCTTATCCAGCACATATAAGGTTTCCATGAATCATGATTGATTCACTGCCAACTATTGTTTTAATTTTGTTGCTATAACTAAAGTCTGAAAAGAGTTTATTTTATGACCTAACCATATGCTTTTTGGTTTTGATCCCAAAATTAACAGAATCTTTCATATATTCTGATTTGCATTCATCAATGGGTTAACTTCTTTCTGAGTCTGCCTCTGGAAATTAGTGGGTGTGTATAATTATACAGCATATGGAATAATTGAAGGCATTCTTGGGTGTGCTACTTTGTACTCCTAGTAATGCTGCTCATTATTCTATTTGACTTTAATTGTGTTCTTTTGTGGATATGTTAAAGATTAATGATGCATTTAGCCTAAATCAAGACTTACAGAGATGTGAAGATAAAAGAGAGTAGAGACTATAATAGTTAAAGCTTTTTCTTTTCCCTTTAGAGAAACTATATCCTGAGGATTTTATATGCTAAAACAAAGTAGTTATATTCAATCACCTGGTGGACAACATTTTTCCCCATATCTTTACCATAAAGTCACTATTTTAACTCTGCTATACAGTTTAGTGTATAAAAAGAACCATTTTCTAACTCGATATTACTGAGTGTAGGTGAAAAGTGTTTTCATATTATTTGCTTTGCCCTTAGTAGAAAAATAATGTATAAAATGACATATAAAATGAAATGTTAGTTAATACCCCCCCAAAAGGAGTATGGGACTAAGTCCCATTCTTTTTATTTTTGATTTAAACTTATTTTCAGACTTGCAGAATTTTAGCTTTTATTTAATCAACATATAAAGTATCTCACCTCATTGTTCATGTTGTAGTTATTATTCCAAACCGCTGCAATACTGTGCACACCACAATAATAATAAAGAAATTAGTGTTAGAATTAGAAAGACTGCTTGAAAATAGCTAAATGTCAGGCATATCTCTCAATATAGATGGCAACCTAGTAAAATAGTTTACTATACAATTATATTTTAAAATAAATAATGGTGTTATCTTCTGATTATATAACTACATAGAAAATATTAAGCAAGGGTGTTCTATTTTAGTTTATTTTTTCTCAAGCTTAATGATTTTGTTACATCTTATAATCTAATTTGTATTTTATTCACATTGCCAAAATATAAAGAATACTTAATTTGTGACCTATATGTGTTGCCCTAGATAGTATTGGTTTATTCTTCCTGTATCTCCTGACCTTTAATAATCAACCAGTAATTTTTTAATTAAGCACTGATATATTAATTCCTGCTCAAAATTTTATAAGTAGCCCAAAATACTTAAGCTTTAAATAGTTGGTGATGCAGTGGTGTGGCACTTACATCTGAGTCAACTGGAGACTAAAGTTTAGTGGCAGAATCAGAATTATCCATCAGGTCACAGACCAATTCTGTGCCCATGAGGCCATAGCCTTCTCATAAAGAGGGTCCTCTCCCACCTCTTGCCTCTCTGTCATTGACTCTTCATGTTTCTACTGACCTTGGATCAACATAAATGTGTAACCCCTGGCCTGCAATTGTCCTGTGGTCTGCATCGTTGCACATGACTGCATGAATAAAAAGAGGAATATATGGATGAGAATCAGACTTATGGACTTGAGCTCAACTGGGCTGGCATTCTTTCTTGATATTTAATTACTTATTGATATAAAATCAGTTCACATAGATATGAGGTTGGATTTGTTTAGTCATCCTGGCCAAACACAAATAGTAATCAACCTTGATAAAAAATATTTTTTTAAAGTTCACTAATCTATGCAAGTGCCCTTTGCCTTCTAGCTTTTTCCTCTATTTCCTTCCATCTCCCTCCTGTCCCACCATCTTTTCCACCTTCATTGGTGTTTCAGTGTTTCCTCATAGATTCTTTGTCCTTGCTTAATCCCGACCAGGCCTCCCACACCCTCCTTTCCATTGAATCCAGACCATTTGTTGCTCCCCCTCCCCCATCCATACCCCCCTTCTCCTCCCCTTTCTTATGCCCCCAGGAACCATTGTTTTCCCAGTCCTTTCTGTGGCTCATTGAATCTCCAGAGGGATATAGTCCTCTGAGCATCATGTGTTGCCGTGGAGCTTGGACCAGCTCTCTTCCTCTTCCTCTCTTCTTGTCCATACATAAATGCAACTTTCTGTTATAAGGTGGGAATAACTTTAAGAACATATCTATAGGCCAAATATTAGGGCAGGAGGTGGACTTTGGGCCTTCACCCTGGTGCTCCCTCAATGCCCATTTGTTCTATGAATCTGGTATTCCTCGAAGCTCACTGGCCCAACATGATCACTGAAGTAAAATGGGTGCATAAGCAAATGTGGTGAAGATGATGGTACTCAGGCATCAAAGGATATATCATCTGGATTCTTAAAAGCCTAAAGATAAACAATAGACCATCCACTTGAGAAGAGACCACACCCACACAGAAGAAGCACAAAAGCCAGCGTGGTCACACGGTGGGTGAAAGGTCTAGGCATTAGACATCAAATGGGGGGGTGGGGACACACACATATCAATGTGTTCACACACACCTCAAGTTGCCCACTGAGGACATGTGGGAGCATGAACAAGAGTGGTGAAGAAAGCTGATGGTGCCCAGCTATCAAAAGATATGGCTTCTGGGGTCTTAAAGGCTTGAGCATAAACAAGCAGCCATCTAGCTCAGGAGCAACAAAACCCACCATAAATGAAGCTCACTTGCCTGTGCGATCATGAGGTGCTGAAACTATCAGGCAACAGGCATCAAAGAGCAAAAATCAAAATCAACGGACCAATTAACTCCCAATATCGCTGAAGACAAATGTGTACAGAGGCAAACAAAAAGATGGTGCCCAGCTACCAAATGACTGGATGTCTAGAGTCTCAAAGACTTGAAGATAACTGAGTTGCCATTCAGCATGGAGACAGCAAAGTCCACAGGGAAGAAGCACACCATCAAGTGTGATCAAGAGGGCCCAAAGGGAGCAGATATCGAACATCAAAGAACAGGAATCACCTCATTACGAGTGAGGGGAGGGGCAGGGTGGGGACCTAAGGCCCACTGGTGGGTAATTGGCCACCCCCTTACAGGGGAGAAACAGGAAGGAGACAGACTAGTCAGAGTGCAGCCAGGCAGTGATGATGCATACAAGTTTCCTCTAGTTCCTGAGGTCTCCCTACTCCCCAACTATCATGACCCCAACTCTACCTTGCACATCTGGGTGGACTGGAGAAGGTACACTAGTGGAGAGGGGGGCTGGAGATATGGGGAAATCAGGATGGATGAGCCCCCTTGGGCCGGTGGTTAGAATGGAACTACTGGATGGGTGGAGAGAAGATGGGATAGAGGCGGAACCAGCTGCAAAGATCTACATATGACCTATCTGGAGGACGGGCATGGGGGAGTGGGCTGAGGGAGGTGTTGGGCAGGGTAACATAGAATAATAAATATTTATAGAGTATTGAGGGTGGATGGGAGAGAGAGAGAGCAAGGGAACAGGGGACGGGTTAGAGGAACCGACACCAGGGGCTGGGGGAAAGAGCAGCTGTTTGGAGAATGATGACGGCAGCGGATGTGCGAGGGTTCTTGTCACAGTAAGTTTATTTATGTATTGGAAAAATGATGTACGAGCCCCCAATAAAATGATTTTTAATTAAAAAAAAAGTTCACTAATCTAAACAATGATTGATTTGTAGTTGAAAAATAAGCAATCAACAACAATAACAAAAAAGTAAACAGTGTTTCAAAACTCTTATATCTTTTAGCATATATTGTGCAGATTCTGCTGTTTTGAAACAGCATGGTGCCAAAATATACTTCCAGTTTTTGAAAGCTGCTATGCAGACATATATTGAAATAATGCTAAGAAAGTTTTGTATCTCAGTGTATACACTTTGTTTTCCTTGGCTGTTAAGTGGTGCTGAAACTCCAGGGTTGTACATTTTTCAAATCAATTGGCAGAGCTATTGTGGCAATGGGAATTGAGAGAACAACACATTCATTTCCTTGCTGATTCCAGTTGCATTGTTGTGCTAAGTCTATTTTATTTTCTTGAATACTTTCACTGAGTCAGTGAGATTATAAAGTCAATATAAATAACTAAATAAAGTTGATTTAATACACTCAAATGTGAGAGAAAAATAATGTTTCTTATCAAAGTGAGTGTTTCTTTTCAAAACTGTGATGACTCTGTTCAAACCACAGCGGAATAAATAAAAATGCAGATTGGTTTCTGAGTTGAATGAGCTTGCATTGTTCTTAATCCACCAGAACAGCGAGACAGTCCTTCTTGACCTTTATTCTTAGTTTAATTTTTACGTCAAAATATTATAAAGTAAGCTAAAACTTAAGTGTAGTATTACAAAACAAATAAGAATTCCCTAAAGCAGAGCAGTGGTTCTCAACCATCCTAATGTCTAGACCCTTGAATACAGTTCCTCATTTTGTGGTGACCCCAAAGCATGCAATTATTTTCATTGCTACTTTATAACTGTAATTTTGCTACTGTTATAAATTTGGTGACCCCTGGAAAAGGGTCATTTGAACCCTCAAGAGGATCAAGACCCACAGTCTGAGAAGCACCACATTAGCAGAGCGTATATAGGTTTGTTCTTTTATCCTGTGTTGTGATTTTATTCTTATTTCACTCTTGCACTATCTGTATCTTTTTTTTTTTTGAATTCTAGGCTCTTCATTTAAAGAGAAGAAGAATTACCATTTAACTCAATACCTGAACCTTCTTAATTGATCATATTATATGATCATAAACTTGTTAAGAATGATACCTTCCTAATAAGAAAGACTTTTATTAAACAAGTAGTTACATTTCACTGCTCCATTATATGCTGAGACAAATCCAATTTGTTCACAGGTTTAAGCTCAACGCTCTAGTGAAAGTAATAGGACATTAATACACTCATCTTTTATTAATTGTTTAGTAGAGACTGTCATAAATCAGATCATCCTAGATCCTCATGAATAGTTTTCTTTTTTCTTAATGAATAAAGGAAATGTAGGGTGGGGGATGACACTGATTGGTTATAGGATCATAGGAAAGGGGAGACAGTGAATACCAGGGAGGTAGAAAGTGAAGGGCAAGAAATGAAAGGAGAGATATTTGAATCGTCTTCTATATAAAGACTAGCTCCCCAAGGAGACATGATCAAGATGTGACCTGACTGATAAATTGACTTCACCCCTACATTTTCATCTGGTAAAAGTTGATATAAAATCTAAACATCACAAACCACCTTTTGTCAATTCAACACCTAGACACAACTCTTTAACTCTATATAATCTCCAAACAGAGATGATAATAAAATCATGTTTACATCTAACAGAATACAATTAAAATTCATACAACCTAAATTGTATCATTACATTTACCTCTTATATTCTATCAGTGAACAAAAATAACTTGTGCCTGATAATTGCAGTTCTGTGACCACTTACCTCTGAATCTCATAATCCTATCAATATCTTCCCTCTCTCCTTTATTCCCTTGATTCATCAGGGGAAAAACAAACAAACAAAACTTTTCAATGGGAATTTTCCTTATTTAAGACTGAAAAAAAATAATGCTGGGTTGTATGCTAGCTGTGAAATGGCTATAGCTCTCCTAATTTAGGGTATCCAATTTCCAATCTTCTCATTTCCACCTCCCCAGTGCTCTGAGGAGACAAATATCATCTTTTATGTGAAGAACCTTCAATCCAATTGGATGTGTTTCTATATCCATATGAAGAGTCAAATCTGGGGCAGGTCACCTACCAAATCAGCACCAATGTGCATCATATTTCTCGTCAAAAGATTTCTGATCAACTCAGTGCTGGTCATTTCAAGCTTGGTCAAAGGTGAATAGCATGCACACCTCACGTATGACCTCCCTTCCTTCAGACCACAGGTGCCTTCAGCTATTTTCATCGCCCATAGTCACTCAGACTAGATTATGTGATAGATGCCAATTACATGGAACTCTAAACTTCATAGCAGCGAGTGTTTTCTTGTCTCTTTTCTCTAACCCCTGTGGCCTAGTCTCACAGGTGTCAATAAGCTTCTTCTTTGCTGCATTTTCTCGTATTAAAGAGAGATTAGATGAATCCAGGTGGTCATCTAGAAAGTATGCCAGACTTTCCTCAAGTTCCATTTACTTTCACTCCCCCTGGGAGAGCTCTGTGATGGGCACTGAATTTCCAGTCCCCTTATATCCACAGGCAATTTGCTTGCCCAATATTCCAAAATCTCCTTTTTCTAGTCTTTCAGAAAACTTCTAATATTCTTTTAGCAAATCTTAGAGTAAAGGCAAGAAGGAAGTGGTCTTTAAAACTCTCTCTAATCATGACTTCCAATTTTGATTTCTATCATTATGTCTACAGAAATAGGTAGAAGAAATCAATATAATCTTACTGCAGCTAGATCCTGAACACGAATCTCTTTAAAACACTCCAGTGTACAATTCTGCTAGACTATCCCATAATATGCATATGGTCTTGTGTCTTTGACTCTGTGTGTTGAGCAGGCCTGGTCTGTTAGCAGCAATTATGTGTGCTGCTTTTTCTCTGGAGAGCTCAAAATGACTACACTTACAATAATTCACTAATCAAAAGTTTTACTTCTCTTGCATGTTTCACCTTTGTTCCCCAAAGGTCCAAACTCTCTCTCTCCCTTTTACATATAAATGGATAAAACATCTAGAGGTAAAAACCTGACCTCTGGCTAAACAAATGAGGAATTTAAACATCAGTTCCACCTCTATAAGAGAAAAAAAATGCCTCCACTCCCCATTATTTTTTATTTGTTCCCTAGAAACTCACTCTCTCAGCACTAAACATGTTAGGTCAGGTTCTCTAGAAAAGTAAAATTAATTTTGTTAATGTGTTTAAAGAGATTTATACCAAACAATGGTTTAGAGAGTTGTAGAAGTAGGGTATTCCAATCTGGTTCCTGGGTAAAATGCAAACTTGGTTTCTCTTGACTTATGTAACTGCAGGAGGTGATGAAGAAAAATCAGGAAGATGATGCAAGAGGGCCACAGACTGGTGACTGCAAATCTGAATGAATCCACTATTTCCCTAATGAATTCAATGTCAGCAGTCTGCAGATGGCTTCAGGTGAGACAACAGGAGATGGTTAGGTCAGACATAGCATCTGACAAAGACAGATGCAAAAGACAAAGGGGTATGTGAGTCTGTGTGTGAGTCTGTGTGTGTGTGTGTGTGTGTGTGTGAGAGAGAGAGAGAGCGAGAGAGAGGTACTTCTCGGGGTTTATCTTATACAAACAGCAACATCCCAAATAGATGTCATCAGATCATGACCTTGAATGAGAGATTGTATTCCACCACTACTTTCCATCGTATACATTCAATTGGCATAAAAATCTGTCCATCACAACTTTCTGTTTTTTGTTTCGTTTTTGTTTTGGTTTTTTTTTTGGGGGGAGCATAACTGCCCTCTGGTGGCGGGAGTAGGAGGCCCAGCCTTTGCTCCTGTGGAGCCGTTGCTGAAATTGAAACTCCATCCCAGTGGGCTGCAGTCCCGCACACAACCACTAAGTGACCAGGATTCAGGCCCCCTTCTCCCTCACCCATCACAACTTTCTACAAGATATGTTAAGCCAGTTACAGTAACAATGTATTTGAAGAACAGCTTTTGTGTCTCACAGAACATGAGACTGTCTTGTACATAGGGTCATAATGAGTCAGAGCAGATTCAGTGACTCCGAACAGCAACAAAATATGAACACTTATATTTTCTCATTTATGTCCTCCATCATTCTTCACATTTGCAGTTTTCATTATCTTAGACCAATTTGGGAATAATTGAAATAAGTTAGTGAATGGCCTACATATCTTTTAGTGTAAAGATAAGTCAAAAATTTTGCTATAAAATTCTAAAATTTTCTTAAATAACAATATCAGAATGTGAAGCTACTTCTTCTTGATATATCTTCTATCTATGTCTATGTGCTTCCAAATGTCTTTACTCCCTCTCTTTAATTTATACCCAATGGATCTTCCACTCTTCAATTAACACTGAGTCGAAAACAATTTTTAACACCCACCAGGGTCTGAAATCATGATCTTTTCAATATGCCTTGAGTTTCTGCAATAAAAATCAATCTAAAGGAAGAAATCAGGTCTATTGGTATAAGAATTCCCAATAAAATTCTCATAAGACTTTCCTTGCTATCCTGGAAGAATAAGTAGGTACAAATCACTCACCATTTTATCACCAACGAGGATGCCAATTTTCTTAAAACATCATCATAAGTCCTGTGATAGATTTTAATTCAAATTGACTGGGACAGGATTCTCAATTCTTGGGTCTATTAATACCTCATGATGTGACCTAACTTATTTTAATGGACCATCTGATCAGATTTGCTATAAATAGCAATAGTGAAATATTTGGAGTGGAATGACACCCCTTACTCAGCTCATATCCCTGATGCAATTAAAAGGACAGTTGTGATCTAATTCTGATGTTAATTAATGTTGTAGGGAAGCCTGCTAGTTTCTTGCTGGAGCTAGACACCACATGCCTCTCATTGTCCTCTAATCCTTTGAAATTGAGACAAAAGTCTGCCATATGGCCTGGCAAATTTGGGAGCCACTAGGGACCATTTTCTGCTGTGCTGACCTTGGATTCATCACCCTCTATATCAACAAGCCTTTCTGTTTCCTGATGATTGTTTTAACTGCTTCCTCATTTGTCAGGCTCCACAACTGGGTAAATCAGAAGAAGCCTCTTCTAGCTTAACATTTGTCCCGCAGGTTTAAACTGGACAGGATTTACCCACTTCTAAAAATATGTGAGCCATTTTCTTGACAAAAATTTCTCTATTTTTATAAACATCACTGGATTTGCTTCTTTAGAGATTTACACAAGTCCTCACAGTGTTGTGTGTTTTTTATTTCTTTGTTGTTGTTGGGAACATCTACCAAGATTACTGCTCTGGAATAATAATTTAAAAATGTAAAAGAAGTAAAAGCCACCAATTGTTACAACCATTTGGAGCTGATCATTCTGCCTTGAATTTAACTGGTGCAGCAAATTCTATGTGAAGCCATGTTTTGTGATTGGACTTTTTAAGACACACAAATAAACCTAAAACAAGTAAATTAGAGAGGAAATGTGTTTGCAGCCATTCACTTACCATAAAGACAAGTTTGCTCATATTTTCTTTCACTAAATCAGTTGTGTTATAATAGTTTATGTTTTGATTTATTCTCATATGTATTTGTTACTGTCACCTTATTGTTGCTAAATTTCTAGATGTTCAAATTCTCATTTTTATTCATTGATTTCCTCTCCCAGTTCAAATAAAACCAATTACTGATTCTTAAATTAGTTGTTTCTTCCTATATTTTCCATAGGGAGATGGAGAAAGCAAAATTATGGTTTATTTCTCTGATAATACCTACTAGACATTAACCTTTGTTTTTCAATATTCAACTTTATCTGATACCCAGTAAAACTTATTTGAAATTTCTAAAGTGTCAACTACATATCTATGTATGTCTACATGCTCTTTCTCTAAAAGAGGAAACAATATCATCCAGATAGGCATTGGATAATGATATAGATATCTCTCATTTTATTATGATAAATCTGCTGTCACAAGGTTACGCACTTATTGTGTTCTTATGAATCAATGATCTCTTATTATGTCCACTGTTATTTTGTAGATTCTCAATTTTAATGGCTGTGTTAGCCTGGATTAACTAGAGAAAAAAATCCAATAACATTGATATATGTTTTAAAAAAGAACTTTATATCAGGATGAAAATATGTATCTAGGAAATATCGCAGCCTGTTTCACTTTCCCTTTCACTTTCACATCAGCTGATGTCCATATATCTGATAATAATCCATAAGTCCCTCTTCAGACTCATGCAATAACATGCAGTGATGCAGAATGCAAGAATATCACAAGCCAGTGGCACAGAGTTATGTGGATTAAAAGTCAGTGGAAAACACTGCAGGGATCTGACAGCTCTCAGGGTCAGCAAGCAGGAAGATCAAGAGGGAGCACAGGGAGGAGGTGCCCAGTGTCCTCCTTATGAGAAGGCCATGCCTCCAAGGAGGCCCCATCAGGCTGCAGCCTGACTGACAGGTTAAATACCACCCTTAGACTTATATATCATCAAGTTGACCTGAAGTTATGCAGCTACCAGAATGAGCCTGTAGAAAAGTACAGAAACATTACCTCTGATTTCTGAGACTGTAAATCTTTAAGAGAGTAGATATCTTCATTTTTCTCTCAAGGAGTGGCTGAGGGCTTAACCCATGGAGTTTGGAGTTAGCATTCATATATATATGTATATATAATAGTATATAGTATATATAATATATATTAATTTAGCATTCTAATATTTAATTCAATAGATCACCACAGATTCTATATATATTACATTCTATTCAAATTTGAAAACCTAAAGGGATCTAACAACAAAAACAACATTCTATACAAATGTCATTTTAGCAATTAAACATTGAAAATGCAATTAGAATTAAAAAATTTCCCCAAATTAATTAAGTGTAAGTATGATATATCTGTATTTGGTAACCCACAGTTGACAAGAAAGTGGTAATACGCTTTTCCTTGTATAATAAGTAAAGATGATTTTCATCAATGAAATGTGGGAGCACATCTGACTAGTTCTTTAAGCACAGAAACTTCAGCAAATGTTTAGAGTGTACTAGAAAAATATAATATATAATATAATATATCTGGGCATGGAACCAACAATACTTTTATATACACTTTATCATTCTACTCATTCTAAGAAGAAAAAGAATGCTATGATAATGCTCTTGATATTTTCTAATTATAGAAACACCGCCCGCCAAGGAACTTTTTTTGTATAAATCAAGAGTTTTGCTAACATTAAGTAGGCTTTACTAGACTTCTGCATTTGCAGACCTCAGAATTACCGAACCATTAGCAGACGCCCTGCTGGTCCTGTGCACTCCCTTGCTTATAGGTGCCCACTTTGCTCTTGCTTCGTATGTAAATTACCAGTGATTCTGATTATTTACTCAATTGGTTCATGCTGAGTATGTATGGAGTGACTCATACCCCAAGATGTAGAGGGAAAGTGAAAGACCTATGAGAGCTCACAAGGAGAAGAGAAAACTGACACAGGGAACAGAAAAAATAAAAAAAGGACAGCTGGTTCCTTTCATTTGAACTGCCAGAGTACATTTTCCCTGATAACTTCCCCAAAATAAACAATTTGGATGGTTGAGTGTATAATTAAAAAGAAAGTTTTGTTTCTTCTCTGTTTATTTAAAACCTTTGCTCAGAAAGTCTGTGTCTAGGCTGAGAATATGCAGGTTCTAGACCACTTATCGAATATTCGTGAATTTTAACATATATTTATAGGCAAGTTACTAATCAGTAAATCATATATGACTTGTTGCAAAATGTGGATGTAATGTGTACACATATTTGAAAAAAATCAGACAACACTAATATCTGTTTTAATATATGCAAAATTTATAAAAACAAAAGTCCTTTTTTTACTAGTATTAAATTAAAATCAACCAACAAACAGAAGCAGTAAACATATGCCCCTGATATATCTATATATTTATATCTATAGATATATAGATATAGATATAGATAGATAGATAGATGACACTAAATTGGGGCAAGGCACTTCTTAAGTCTGCCAGATTCACTCCTGAAATATTTTAAAAGAGGTATCTCTGATGTCTTATGGTATAAAAGATCATCTGAAACAGATTATATATGTTTTTCTATTTGCCAAGTAAATGACAAGATATCATGCCCAAGAACTAATTGTTGTTCTAATATAACTCTGGCCCATAGTTTTCTATAATATGCTTATCTAAATACACAATTCTACAAACATTAGTGAAATAATAATTATGACAATTAGATATTTATATTTTTTAAATATTTTGAGTTTCACTGAGAATGCTAACTACAAAATGGCCAATAATTAAGTTCCCCCCCCCCTTTTTTTTTGTTAAAACTATAAAGACTTACCAAAGTTCACATACATAGAGTTGATCTTGACTCATACAAGCCATAGGGATAGAACTGTCCCTCTAAGCTTCTGAAACTGTAACCCTTTAAAGTATAAATCTCATTTTTCTCCCACAGTGTGACTTGTGATTTTGAACTTCTGACCTTGAGGTTAGTAGCCCAATGCTTATCCACTCTGCAATCAAGGCTCACTTTTGCTAAAATGTTTACATTATTTAGAATAATAAAAATAGCATGATACAGACATAGATAAAGCTAAAAAATGGTATCCTACTTTTTGGATCATTTGTTACCATATTTTTCAAAGTACCTTTCCTAGGAACAACGGTGATTATGACCTGTGACTAAGGGAATTCTGAATATAGAGGAGGGTTACTCTGAGTCAAATAGAATAGATGGCAGTGAGTTTTGAGATACTGATCTAGATAATAGTAGATCCTTGACACATTTGAATTAGGAAAATAGTTAGGGAAGCCTTTTTGGCTTTTTTTTTAAGTTTGTTTTTAGTTGCAGTTATCAACTTAATTAACCTACTTGATTAGAAAAGAACAAATAAATTTATCAGTTAAAGCAGAGAATAAGATTGTTAAATATATCATGGGCTCCCAGAAGAGAGAATGAAGCTGTCCAGGAAGAAGTACAATAAGTTCTCCCTTGAAGTGTTCATGAAACGACATTGACTTTTTTGTGCATTTTGAACATATTTCAGGAAGGCACAGTCCTTGGAAAAGAATAATATGCTTGGTAGATACATAGCCACTGAAAAGAATGATCCTCCATGAGATGGATTGACAGAGTGGCAGAAACAATGGGTTCAAATATTTGATGAGTGGGGATGGTATAGAACCAAGACGTGTTTCTTTCTGTTATAGTTATGAGTCCAAACTGACTCTGTCAACTAAGCTAAAGAACAATCAATCACTCAGCTTTAAGTATGCACATCTACTTCTGGATGTTACTACATGTCAGTAAATAGCCTTATCACGACTCACATGAAATTACTTGCCATAGCTTTTCTATCTCTCACCTTTTAACTCTCATGAAAGACTGGGCAGGAACATGTAAATAAGGTTACAGGGCTCTAATTAGGAGATGTGCAATTTTGTGTTCAAGATCCCTTTGGGAAGAGATGGTGGCAGCAGAGACACCAGGAGACACAGTATTGTAATCATGCAACAGAACCCCATTTCCAAGCAGACATTGAGAAACATTGAGTGTCTCTTGGCATGAGACTGGCTTGGTGTGGAGTGGATTTTGTGTTTTTATTTTGTTTTTTGAGTAGTGCACAGTATTTTTAAAATCATTTTACTGGGGACTTGTACATAGCTTATCACAATACACAAATACATACAATGTGCCAAGCACCTTCAGATGCCTCATGCCACCATCATTTTCTAAATATCTTCTTTTCCACTTGAGTCCTTGAAATCAGTTCTTCATCCTTTGCCCTTACTCCCTGCTTCCCCTTCCCCAGCAACCCTCAGTGCTTTATAAATTATTACTGTTTTGTCATAACTTACAGTGCCCGACATATCCCCTCACCCAGTTATTCCTCTGTATCAGAGGTTATGTGAAGATCCTTGAACTTGGCTCCCCCTCTCTACCCCACCATTCCTCCACCCATCCAGTAACTCCACTCTCACTATTGGTCCTGAAGGGTTCATCAGTCCTGGGTTCCCTATATTTCCCAGTTCCCCTCTGTATGGGTGTACCTCTTCTAGTCCATCTGGATCTGTAATATAGAATTGGGATCATGATATTTGGGGGGAGGAAGGCTTCAGGAACTAGGGGAAAACTTTATGCTTCATTGTAACTTCACTGTGCCTAAACTGGCCTGTCTTTTCCCAGTGTCTTTTCTGTAAGGGGTTGTCCAATTACCACAAATGGGCATTGCACTCCCATCCTGCTCTCCCCCTCATTCATAGTGATGTGATTCTTGTTTTTGATGCTTGATACCTGCTCCATTTGGCCCCTTATGATCACATGGGATGGTATACTTAGTCCATGTGGGCTTGGCTGCCTCTGCATTAGATGGCCACTCATTTACCTACAAGCTTTTAAGGCACCAGATGCTTTTTCATTCAGTACCTGAGAACCTTCTGTTTTCTCCACTCTGTTTGCCCCTGTACCCTTTTGTTGACAACAATCATGTCAAGAGGGTGGGCACATAACGATATGATTTTTGTTCTTTGATAACTGATACCCAGTTCTCTCCAGACCACATTGCTTCCCACCACGTGGCTCCAGAAATGTTCTCTGTTGCTGTCTGCTTCAGCAGGGAGACAGTGAGACATGTCCTGTTTTTGTTGTCCCAGGCCCCTTTGGGACCCATTAGCTCCCCACAGGGGTGTAGTTCCATGAGCATTGTGGGCAAGGATCATGCTGGATCTCTTACTCCCTGTCCACTTGCCTCCATGTATGTGTGTAGCATTCTGTCCATCGTCCCAACCTGTTATCTGCCACACCCAATTCCAGGGAGGGAGTCAGTTTGGCTCTGGTTGTGTCGAGTCCATTTCTTTCCATAGAGACAAGACCTGCATTCTTCTCATGGGTGGGTTAATGTCCTGCTCTCTCTGTTATTCTTTCACTTTTGAACATATTTTTCTCCCTCCCTCCATCTTCTCCCTTACTGTGCTCTACCCAACATGTACCTCCCTGGGTGTGGTCCCACCTCCTCCCCTTTCTCTAAACCTCAATCCAACTGGTAGAATATAGGAGGCTTCTCTTCTATACCTACCTTGCTGGTTACACTTACCTTAGGGGACTCATGTTGTATTTCTCCTTTTGTGATTGACTGATTTTTCTTTGCATAATTTCCTCCAGCTTTTCCCTTGAGAAGACAAGCTTCATGTGCTCATCAGGGCTTTTGAGTGAAGCAGAGTACTCCATTGTGTGTATCTGCCAGAGTTTGCTGATCTACTACTCTTCCGATAGAAATTTAAATGGTTTCCCACTCTGTGTGATAATGAATTGTGCTACAATAAACATTGGCATGGGCTGAGCCCTGGTGATGTAGTGGTTATGCGCGTGACTGCGGTCCACTGGCATGGAGGTTCAATACCAGCAGCAGCTCCACAGGAACAATGGCTGGGCCTCCTGCTCCCACCACTAGAGGGCAGTGATGGCCAAAAAAACAAAACAAAAAAAACAAAGAAACAAAATTTGGCATGCATGCCACTAGCTATGGTTTCTTTCTTACCTCTTCTAGGTATATAACAAGTAGAGGGATAGCTGGATCATAAGGTAGCTATGAACATCTGTAGGATGAGCGGGTACTGACCCAGAGTACTAGCTCCCAAAGGGGAGATCAAAAAGTTTCTAGAAGCTGATGAGAATGAAAATACTATGTATCAAAACATTTGGGATACAATAAAATCAGTCATCAGAAGTAGCTTGATTGTAAAAGGTGTATATATGAAAAAGGAAGAGAGAATTATGATGGATACAATTTCACTAAAACTCCAATGTTAGAACAAGTCAACAATATATTCCCCCCACCCAACAACAAAAGAAAAGAAATCATAAAAATCAGGGCAGAGCTGAACCATTGGGAATATAAAAGAACAATGTAGACGATCAAAGTGGCAAAAAATAGGTCTTTGAAAGGATTGATAGATTCAACAGACTCTTGACAAACCGTTCCAAAGAAAGGAGAGGGAAAGCAACAATAGACAGGATGAGGAATGAAAGAGGGGTAATCACAACAGACCCTATGATGTTTAAAAGGATAATCACAACGAACTATGAAAGACTGTACTCTAATGAGTTCAACAATGCGGAAGACATGGGCAAATACTTGGAAAAAATCCCTCCCTAAACTATCTCAGATAGAAGTCAAGGACCTAAACAAACCCATAACAAGAGAAGAAATAGATATGGTTATCAAGAAGCCACCACCAACAACAAAATAATCTTCTGGATCAAATGACCTTATTGAAGAATTCTACAAAGCTTTCAGGGAAAAGCTGGCACTGATCCTCCACAAAGTTTTTCAGAGCATAGAAAAGGATGGAAAACTCCCAAACTCATTTAATGAAGCCATTATGAAGTTAATACCCCAACAGGGAAAGGATCCCACAGTAATAGAGAACTATAGACCGATATCTGTAATGAACATATATGCAAAAATCTTCAACAGGATATTGGTCAATAGAATACAAAAGTATATAAAATGCATAATCCATCAGGATCAGATAGTATTCATCCCAGGGACCCAGAGATGGTTTAACATCTGTAAATTCATCAATATTATACACCACATTGATAAGATAAAGTATGAGAACCACATGATAAAATGTATAAATGCTGAGAAAGTATTTCACAACATACAATACCCTTTCCTAAAGACCTCTCAGGAGGATAGAAATAGAAGGGCAGTTACTCAAGCTAATATAAGCAATCTATGAAAGACCAACAGCTAATAACATAAGACAATGGAAAGGCATCAAAGGTATCCAACTGAGAGAGGAGGAGGTGAAATTATCATTCTTTGCTGATGAAATGAGTCTGTACATCGAAAATCTTCACCACTCCATAACCAGAGTACTAATAGTGAAAGTGGAATATGAAACAGTGGCAGGATAAAAGATTAACAAACAAAAGTTGATTGGTTTGCTGTATACATCCAACAAGACCATGGAAGAGAAGATGAGAAAGGAAGTATCATTCACAATAGCTAAGAATAAATTGAAATATCTAGGGATATATCTAACCAAAACAAAAAAATCAAAGACCTATACAAGGAAAACTACAAAAGCGTACTACAGGAAACCAAAAGCAACGTCCACAAATGGAGGAATATCCCATGCTCATTTATTGGGAGACTCAATATAGTAAAGATACCTATCTACCAGTGCACTTTATAAGTTTAATGCTATCCTGATTCATACCAGGTAAGTTCTCCAGAAAACTGGAAAAGCTGAGCACCAACTTCATATGGAGCGGGAAGAAGCCCAGAATTAACAGTGATCTCCTCAAGGAGAAGGACACAGTCGGAGGACTCAGGTTACCTGAATTTCATATCTACTATAAAGCCACAGTGGTCAAAACAGCATGATACGGACATAATAACAAAAACACAGACCATAGGAAAAGAATAGAAAACCCAAAGTAATAGGCTGAACCCCAGTGGCATAAGTGGTTGAGTGCGGGACTGCAGCCCGCAGGCTTGGCGGTTCAAATCCAGTGGCAGTTCTCAGGAGCAGCATTGGGTAGCTCCCATGACCACCAGAGGGCAGTGATGCCCCCAAAAAACAAAAACAAAAGCAAACAAACAGAAAAAGAAAACCCAGAAGTAAAACCATTAGCATATACAAATGAATTTTCAACAAGGATCCTGAAAGCATCAAATGGGAGGTTGTTGCCCTATTTAATAAATGGTGCTGGAAGCTATGGAAGCACACATGTAGGAAAATGAAACAGAATTTCTACCTCACCCCATTCACAAGAATAAACTCAAAGGGGATTACAGAACTAGAAGTAAGACCCCAAACCATCAGGACCATTAGCAAAATAATAGGGAAAAAAAATTAAGAACTTTGGCTCAGAGAATACAAAGGTTGACTGCAATACAGCAGGGTACACACACAGGAGAATCTGAAATTGATAAATGGGGCTTATTAAGGATAAAACATCTGTGTGAATCAAAAGATTTTGTGAAGATGGTAACTGGACAACCCACAGACTGGGAGAGGGTTTTTAGCAATGACACAACAGACACAGGGCTTATTATGAAAATCTATAATACCCTCCTTGCATGCAAAAATAGGAAAACAATGAACCCTTTGAAGAAGTGGGAAAAAAGTACTGAAAAGAAGTTTCACTAGGGAGGCGATCCATATGGCCAATAAACATATGATAAAATGCTCCCGATCATTAGCCATCAGAGAAACACAGATCAAAACAACTCTGAGATACCATCTAACACCTTTGAGGCTAGCCCAAATCAGAAAATCAGAGAACAACAAATGTTGGAGGGGATGTGGTGAAATAGGAATACTTCTACATTGCTGGTGGTCCTATAGATATGTACAGCCATTATGAACCCCAGTCTGGTGATACTTAATGAAAATGGAAATTGAGCTACCTTATGGATTTGGGTATTTATCAGAACTGAAGTGATATTCAACACTTGTCCAGAGCAGAGCAGAAGGCAAAGAAAAGTATGATTAAGTGAATGAAGGACAGATAAAAGCATTTCTGCAACTGACTGAGAAGAGACGCTGTAGACAAAAAGAGTACATCCCTAATGTTTTGTTAAATTTATTATTAATTGGGAGTTAATCCTTTCTTATACTATTCCAAAGTTCAATCACTTCAAGCAGCATTGTACAGTTCCTACCACAATCAGTTTCCAATCATTCTTTTCCTTCGTGGACTCCTTGACACCACCCTTTTACCCACCCCTTCAACATCATTGTACCCTTCCCTTTTGAAACTCTTTTTCTACTTACTGTCCCCGTAGGTTCATTAATCCTGTGTCTCATATATCAAAAAACAGAAAAATCCTATAGTGCAACTTCAATATGGTGACCCCAATGACATATCATATTTTAGATAAACCCTAAAATGAACAAACCAAAACAAAAATACAGAAAATCTGAAGACCAATCAGGTCTAGTATCCATCAGAGGGGGATCAACTTACAAACTTTAACTGCTCAAGTTTGATTTATGCCTTTGATCTTCTTTTATTTTAATTAAAAATCATTTTTAGGAGCTCAAACATCATTTTTCCAATACATAAATAAACAATCTGTGACAAGAACCCTCGTACGTCTACTGCCGTCATCATTCTCAAAATATGTGCCCTTTCCCCCAGCTCCTAGTGTTGGTTCCTCCAACCCCTCCCCTTGTTCTCCTGCTCTCCCTCTCCCATCAACCCTCAATACTTTACTCCTCTCTTCAATGCACTCTGTTTGGTAACCACTTTCTCCCATCCCACAATTATGAATAGAGGGCGAACACCAGATGTTTATTTCTTATGTAGTTCCCACAAATAGACTTTGAGCTCCCACTGTCATCCATAGTTTCTGCAAACAAAATTCTCACAATTTAGCTTCTGATCCCAATCTCTCCATTGATCTCAGACTGTATAATTTGCAATCCTTTGGTGACTGATAGTGGTGTGCTTCTTCCATGTGCACTTTGTTGTCATCTCACTTACATGACTACATGTATAGAGTCATTCCTTTAATACCCCCAGCACGCTTTTATCTGATAGATATGTCCCATCTAATTTCTTCATCATATTTTGCTTTAATATCCGTAACTTTCTGTGTTTCCTTTCTGAAGGTGAGTATTGAGCAGGGCCATGATGTAAGAACTAATTGTTATTAAATTGGAACTAGGACTTGGTGTGGGCCCCAAATCCATCCTGAATGTCTTTGAGACTGACTTGCAGCCTCTTCATTTCCAGAATAAACTCTCTCATCAGGAGAATTATCTGTGAATTTTGGATGCACCATTTCAACAGATTATGGAACCCAGCAAAGAAGTACAGTGTTGGGGGATGGGGCAGTTGGTGTCATGATAGAGTAAAGAATGATTGAGGGTGCAGGCTTCTCTGACTCAGGAATTATCATTGGGCTTTTAAGGAGTGAGATTTTTAGTCCTGCTTGTGTAGCTGAAGGAGGTCTTTGCACCATGATTGTGGAATATTTCTAAGGTGGACGATGAACATTTCATGAGTTTATAGAATCTTCTAGTTTAAATATAAGCATATGGTTTAAAATGTGTTTAGAACTAAGTAACTTGAAATTAAGAGTTGAAAATATGCTGCTAAAACCCTGCATGATCCCCTTATGGGAAGTGATCAAACAAACAAAAGCAAAACAAAAACCTGAAGATTTTTAGAAGCTCAGACCTGTGGTATCGGCTAGTCTTTATTTCTCTAGGTGGCAATTATTTTCTATGCAATAGCATTTGTAATTAAATTCAAAGACAACTGGGAAACATAACCCACTTAATTACAAACTGGAGAAATGGAGCGTACAAAATGAGATCACCTAGATCACCTAGATAAGTCCAAGAAACCAAGAAGACATTATGAAGGCTCCTTGTTTTCGACACAGTCTATGCTCACTTCCCCCTTCTGCTGCTTACAAAGCCAGAGTGAGTTTGGAGGTAACAGATGATTAAAGTTAACACTGTCATTTTAGACAAGGAGTATTCCATTGAGTCTTTATCCTGAAGTCATCTGTTGAAAATATTAAAATCCATCCATCTAAGTATCTGTCAATTGAATTGGATAAATAATAGTGTTATTTGAGAAATACAGATTAAATTTTTGAACCTTTCATAAAATAGAAAGATTTAATATCAGATTTCACCAAGTCTTTCCGGTACATGTATTTTTAATTAATTACTTCTTTTTATTCTTTTAAAATTATGTAAAAGTTCAGTCTACACTATTTTCAATAATCGATATAACAATCTTTAAAATGACTTTTTGTGTCAAGTTATTTTCTGTACTCAGCTTTTATGGAATACACACAGAAAATACTATAAATAAAATGACAATTTTTATATTTTTAAAGTGAAAATCTCAATTACTTGATCTTAATTTGGAGTACAGTGTTTTTAATAAGAATGTTTGCATTTCCTTGGAAGCATATTAAATAAATATATAAGAATACATTTAATGCTATTACCGCTGCCAAATCTGGAATTCAATTGAAACCAGGTTATAGAAAAGGATTCTAACTGTGATAGGTAGGTTTGTTGTGCCAACATGACCAAATAAGATAGGTTGGTTTGCTGTGACAACACGGTCAATGAACACATGTGAGATCAATTGAAGGGCAGAGGTAGAAATGGCTTGGCAAGCATGTCCTTTTTCTCTTGCCCACAGATCTTTGGACCAGCTGGAGGCCTTGTTTGTCCTGGGCCTCGATCTGCAAGCCAAACTAACTATAGAACATTTAATCCACATGGACTGTGTTGCTGTGACTTGAGGTCCCTTCAAGTCCTGCTTCGCCACGCTGCTGGAATATACAGCTCTGTCATCTGGCTGACTGTTGGCGACCTGCCTTTTTATTTGTTGCATATGGTGGGGTAGCCTGAGTTGCTCTAGAAAGGACTACTCGGAGGCCCTTGAGACTCTAAGGACTGCCAGCTGTCTCAGGCAAGTGAGTTGCACCAAGCCATTTGTACTGCTTTATAGACTAGCTAACTCTGTATTTTATCTATCTATTTATCTATCTGGGTATCTTTCAATCATCTCACATATATATTACATATATGAGAGGGCGAGAGAGAGAGAGAGATTACTAGTGTCTTGATTTTGCTTCACTAAGGAACCCAGACTAACACACTCTTTTAGTGTGAGACTCGAAAGCCAGCAAAAGCAAGGAGCAAGTTCACCTATATGTTAAGTTTGGAGATGCAGACCCCTGAAATTATGGTTAGTTTATTAAAAATATAAATGACTTCATAGCAAAGTAATAGACACATAAAAAGAAACAATATTCATTTCCTTGATTTGACAGATGAGAGGACATTGTTCTGTTGTATTCTATGAAAACAGAAGGAAACCATGCACAATCCTATACTATCCTCATGTTTAGCACTCTGCTGGATCCCACTGTTACAGTTACAGTGCAAAACCCTCTTATTAGAGGTCTTCATTTCTGATCCTTCTCTATTTTACCAAACATAATGTTCTTTTTCAGGAAATGGTCTGGCCTGATAACATGTCTGTGTCAGGCAGGGTTCTCTTAGAGAAATAAAATCAGGACACTAGTAATTCTCTTTATATAGCTATATATATATATATATATATATATATATGTGTGTATATATATATATATATATATGCAATCCAGGCTCTCTGGTCACAAGCAGCAAACAGCAGAGCAGGTCACCAACAGTCAGCCAGATGACAGAGTCCGACAGTCCCCAGCTCACGAGATGTATATCCCAGGGGCGTGGCAAAGTAGGGCTTCTAGGAACTTCAACTCACAGCTACAGAGTCCAGGATTAGGTGTCCCATGGGTAGTGTTGTTTGGAGGTCGAGGCATAGGACGAACAAGGCAGCTGTCTGGTGCGAAGGTCCAAAAGCGAGAGAACAAGGGCTGGGCTTCCCAAGCCTTTTCTATCTCCACCCTTCAATTGATCGGGTGTGTTCATTGGCCATATCATCAAAACAGACCTACCTATCGTCTTTGGCCATGTTGGCACCACAGGCTTACCTATAACAATGTCCAAAGTATGAGACGAAGTCTTGACATCTATGTTTCTAAGGAGCACTCTAGCTGTACTTTTTCCAAGATAGATGTTCTTGCTCTTTTGACCAAAGAATTTCAACATCCCTTAACAGTACCATGGTCCATATATATTAATTCTTCTTCAGCATTCTTTACATAATGTCCAATTTCAACATGCTCATGAGATGACTGAAAATATATGGGTTGGGTCAGATGCACTCTAGTACTCCAAATAACATCCTGGCCTGGCAACATTTTTAAAGAAATTGCATGTAACAGATATACCCAATGCAATAAGTCATCTGAACTATTGATTGCCATTCCATGAGCATTGATTGTGATTTCAATCAAAACGAAATCCTTGACAACTCCAATTGGGCTCCATGTATTATAATGCTAACCATTTGTCTAGTTGTGAGGATTTCTGTTTCATTTATGATAGAATATAGCAACAATGAAATCCCTGCATAAATTAGTAGATCCAACACATCTACTTAGTGGTTTAATACCATTCTCTAACAAAACAAGATATCCATGGAGATATGATTGATTATGGGACGAGAGAATCATGTAAACAAATAGGGATTAGTGACTCTTACAGAACATAGAGGAAGGTTGTTCTCAAGAAAAAAATAAATTGCTGCCTATCATATGAGAACTTTGGTGCTACCTGAAAGCATGTAGGATGAAGCTATTAGGAAATATGTGTATGAAATAATTTAGGTATCACTGAATGATAATCCAATATAAAAAATAAATATCAATCCATCTACACTATTCTTCATTAATTGTTGAATAAGTACTTGTGTGAACAAATATCTCATATAGAATAATTCCAATTTTTTCTCTGTCGATGCATTATCCTCCAGGAGAAGAACTTCTCCTCACCCTTGAAGTGTGGATTGTGCATAATAACTTTGAATTATTTTAGAATATAATTATTGTAACATAAAACCTAAACATTAAAACCTACTGCCATAAAATTGACTCTGCCACATACAAAAAAACAGCAAATTTACATCCAAGTGTCCATTAAAGTTATCATCACCATTGACAAATCATGTTGATATTATTCCTCTTTTTTACGAAATAATTTGAATGGCATTTTGCTCTGTGTTTTACTGCTAACAACACATAAATCTAGTTTGATCATGAATAATTTCATAGACATATCTCATTTACCAAATAATCTCAGGTATAAGCCAACCCAAATATCAGCCAAAGCATGTAATTTTACCACAAAAACTCCATTAAAATGTGCTGAAAAACTCAGCTTGTACATAAATATATGGGTAAATGAGGAAAATTACATATGTATATCTTATAAATGCATATACTATACATTTAGCTTCACCAAAATATTAAATTTCTTCCTTTAAAAATGGCCTCTAAAGAATTGAAAGATAATTCATCTTCAAATTCTATATTGAGAAAACATGATACACAGGTGGCATAGTGTATTGATTGGGAATCATAGAGACCTTCTTTGGACAGAACAAAATTGACCCACACAGCTTTCAAGGCTGTGTAAGCTTGAAGGGAGGAGAATGCAATGGTGGATTCAATCAAATGGTCTTTCAGGTAACAACGTATCATCAATTCTTTTCAACCCTCCTTATTCAATATCCCACTTTCATATGCCTATGAGAGAGGTGAACCATGGGTTCATGAAAATGAGAGAAAGAGGAGAGGAGAGGGGAGGAAAGGAGAGAAGAGAAGGGGACAGGTAAATTCCTACACCCAGTAATGAAAATAACACCTACTGCCACTCAGTCAATTTGAATTTTAAAGGACCCTATCAGACAGGTAATTTCTCAACACACACACACACACACACACACACACACACACACACACAAAGCAAATACACTGACATCAGGTTGATGCCAACTAATAGTGATTCTGTAAAACAGATTAGAAGCCCCTCTGTGAGTCCCCAACACTGCAACTGGTTTTTGTAATGCATTTTATTGGGGGCTTGTACAACTCATCATGATCCACACATGCATCCATTGTGTCCAGCACATGCGTACATTTGATGTCCTCGTCATTCTCAAAACATTTGCTCTCTCTTTCAGCTCTTCGTATCAGGTCCTCATGCTTTTCCCCATACTCCCCATCACCCCTTCCCTCGTGAACCCTTGATAATTTATAAATTATTATTATTTTGTCATATCTTGCACTATATGTCTCTCTTCACCCACTTTTCTCTTGTCCATCCCTTAGGGACAAGTTTATTTGGAGATCCCCCTGTTTTACCCCACCTTCCCTCCATCCTCTTGGTATTGTCAATCTCACCACTGGTCCTGAAGGGATCTTGTGCTTGGATTCCCTGTTTCCAGCATATATCCTCTGGTCTAACCAGAGTTGGAAGGTAGAATTGGGATCATGATAGTCGGTGGGGGGGGGGGGTGGGGGTGCGGGGGAGGAAACATTTAGGAACTAGAGGAAAGTTGCATGTTTCATTATTGCTATAGTTCACCCTCCTAGCTCCTGTCTTCCCCATGACCTTTCTGTTAGGGGATGTCCAATTGAAAACAGATGGGCTTTGAGTCGCCAATCTACACTCACCCTCTTTCACACTGATGTGCTTTTTTCCCTTTGGTATCTGACAGCCGATCTCACCCACACCTTGGGATTACATAGGCTGATGTGCTTCTTCCATGCTTTTCCAAGATGGACGATTGTTTACTCTCAAGCTTTTGAGACCACAGACGCTATATCATGTGATATCTGGCCACCATTAGCTATCTTCACCACATTTGCTCATACACACATTTTTCTTCAGCAATCTTGTCAGGAAGCATCATGGAATGCCAATTTAACAAAACAAAGTATCCTTGCATTGAGGGAGTACTTGAATAGGAGCTCAATGTTCATTAGCTACCTTAATACGAAACCTATAAATATGTACATAGGCTTATTTCCCCATTGTTATATATAAATATATTTATATATGCATATGCCTATATTTAGAGCTATATTAATGTCCCTTGCTTCCTACTTCTTTCCCCTATTCCATTTTACTTTCCTCTTGTCCCATTATCATGTTCAGCCTTCATTTGGGTTTCAGTAATTCCTCCATGTTACATTGTCCTTGATCAATCTCTACCAGGCCTCTCACATCCTCCCTGCCACTGATTTTGGATCACTTGCGGTTCTGTTTTTCCTGGGTTTGTTAACATCACTTCCTTTCCCCACCACTTCACCCTCTCCCATGTACCTCCAAAACCATGGTTCCTGTTGTTTTCTGCTCTGGATTTCTTATGGAGTCTATCTTATCTAGATTACCTGTAGAGATAACACTATGAACAAAATCAAGAAAGAACAAATCAAAGCAAACAGCAACAACAACAACAAGAAAAAAACTAAATGACAAAAAATAGAAAACCCTGTAAATAGTTCCATGTCTTTTACTTGACCTTTAGGAGTGTTTTCCAGTTGAGTCTGACGAGTCCCACTTCCTGGCCCCAAAGTTTATTTTTGGTATCCCCTTGGGAATCCTGTGCTCTTCTGCATTTGCTCTTTTGTTATACTCCCTTAGTGTTTTCCTCTGTGTGAGGGGGTCAGATTGGGCACAATTCCCAAACTGTGTCTCCATTGTTGTCCTCTATAGTCTTGTGGGTCAGTGAGGGGTGTCATAAGACTATAACTCTTATGGGAATATAAAATGCAGTCTTTCTCCCATGGAGTATCTGTTGGTTTTGAATTGCTTATCTTGCCCATTGCCTTCACAGTAGTAGCCTAATGTGAAACAACTTTACCACCAGGTCAACCATAAGTTCTATAGTCATATGAGTATATAATCATGCTTCTGGTTTTTCTGAAACAAATGGAGTCACAAATATGGGAACTTCTTATATATAACCACACACCTTTTTACTTCTTATATGAACAAATTAGAAATTAAGAGATGGTTTCTGGAGTCATCCACATCAGTTAACACAATACAATATTTAAATAAAATGTTCTAAATTCTAGTGTGATGAGTAGTGTTGGCAGTCTTAAGAGTTTAAGAGTGGCTCTCTAAAACAGGACCTTTTTTCTCCTTACTGGGTGAAAAAAGGAGAATTAAGAAAGTCCTATATCCAGAAAGCAATCAGTTGAAAGGACGAATAATAATATCAAGCATTGCCTCTTCTAGCTCAAAAAGAGAATACTAGGTAGGCCCTTGCTACAAACAGTAATACTTCTGACCAGGGATAAAATAGGACACCTTGATTATAAAGAGAAAAATATAGACAAAATCTAATGCTTACAAAGAATGGATTCACTGCTGTGATAAACCAAATGATTCCTAAAGAATTTTCCCTATGGAAAATCTAACCAGGAACCTTTAACTAGAACCTGAAGCCATTCACAAAAGTCATCTCTTAACCAAATATTAAGCTAAGCTATAAAATAAACATTAACAGCTGTGATGAATGCTGTCTTTGAACAATGAACTATACATGATTTACAGGGCACAATTTGCCCAAAAACAAAAATGAAGAGCCAAGAAGCACCAGAGAAAGCAGATTAAGAATGAGAAACCCCATGTGGAAAAGGGGAACGTGTTTCTGCGTTATGGAAATCAGAACTAATGCTTGGAAACATTTTTGCATGTATGTTTACTGGATAACAGATAATCTGTGTATATGTTCATCCAAAGCACAATAAAATATTATCTCTCACATGTGCATGCACACACATGTTTAACAGCCACTTTCCAAGTTGTCATGTTGGGATTGCTTATGTGTTGTTGTGATGCTAGAAGCTATGCCACTTGCATTTCAAATGGCAGCATGTTCACCCAAATAGAACAGGTTTCAGTGAAGCTTCATTACTAAGAACAGTTAGTAAAAAAAGACTTTTCAAGTTATAGGATGCTGAAAACCTATACTTGATTTAGAAACATTTTCAGATACTGTAACCTAAACCTAGAAGGATAATGTCTTGTATTCTGACAGAGAATGTGTCTTAAGGTACTCAAGGGCACTGGCAATGTGACTGAAAGAAGCTGATTTCTTGGAGGACTTTTGACCATGGTGACAAAACCAGGTAACTTCTGTGGAAGTGGTATCCTCAGGATATTCATTTTCTGAGAAAGCAACTCAATATAAGGAGAAACAGTTACAAAAATACTTTAATGATCAGGATTTTCAATATAAAATGTATGAATCTAGAAGAATTGGCCCAAAATGAAAAAAAGATTGCATAAAGATTGATATCCAAGGCAGCAGTGATTTGAAATGGACTGGCATTGGCCATTTTGAATCAGAAAATGTATATGGAATAAAACTGACAGCAACTCAAAAGATTTTATGGGAATTGAAAGCGGTAATGCGTATATATTAATGAGGAAAAAATTCAGAAAAGGCGAGTATGGATGATTGTACAACTTGAAGAGTATAATCAATGTCACTGATTGGTGCATGTTAAACATGTTAAGCTGTTAAATGTTCTGTGTGTGTATTCTCAACAAAAACAAAAATATGTATCAAGAAAAGAAGAAAATAATTTACTATACCTAGAAGGGCAAAATCAAGAGAAATGGCATGGAATTCATTGTCAGAAAGGAACTTGCTAAATCTATGAAGAAGTATAATGCTGTCTGTGATAGGACTATTTTATCTGCCTTCAAAGAAAACTAATTATTCATATTTAAAACTCACATTTATATTTATGTAACTATTATTCATATTAATATATTAGTCATTAAATATAGAGGAAGACATTGAAGAATTATAAAAATAGCTTGAGCCAGAAATTGAACAAATAGGCAACCAATATGCCATGATAATTATTGGTGATTAGAAACAAAAGTTGGAAATAGTGAGGAAGAAACAATGGTCAGAAAATATGGACTTGGTAATAAATATGAAGCTAGAGATCACATAGCACAATTTTGCAAAACCAGCAACTTATCTTAGCAATATCTTTTTGCAATTATAGAGAAGGTGACACTACATGTGGATTTCCTGAACTACAATACACAGAATATAATTGGTTATATTTGTGGGAAGACATCATAGAGAAGCTAGTATCAGTAACTAAAACCAGACCAGTGACCTACCATAGAACAGACTATCAATTTCTCATGTGCTTTCAAGAGAAAGCTGAAGAATATTAAAATAAGTTCACAGGATCTGGAATATGACTTTGAGTCTATCCTACCTCAATTTCAAGAACATTGTAAGAAAATATATCACAGAAGGCCTGAAGGGAGGATATCATACTACCATTCATGAAGACATTAAAGGGTCATTAAAAGATAGGGATGAAAGAATAGATCAAAGTGGAAGCCATAAGAGATTCAGAAACTTGATCTTTTTTATTGGAAACTTGCTTTCAATAATAGAGTCCTAAAGTAAATGGAAGAAAGTATATAATCAAAGAACTGAAAATAAATATTTTGAAAGGGCTTTTCAAAAAACAAAGTAAAATATGGTCGTGAAATGTGAAAAGACCTAGAATTAGAAAGTCAAAATGGAAAAACACATCCAGTATATCTTAAACTGGAAGAATTCAATTAATAGTTCAAGCCTCAATTTATAACTTGAAAGTTTTGTGAAAAAAAATTGAATGATGCAGGAAGCATAAAGAAAAGATGGAAAGAATTTACAGAGTCACTGTCCCCAAAAAAAACTAGTCAACAGTCCATTGATTCAGTAGCATATGAGGAAGAACAAATGATGCTGAAGGAAGAAGTTCAAACTTCCCTGAATGCAATAGCCAACAATAAAAGTCCAATAAGTGATGCATTGTCAATTGAAACGTTTCAGCAAGTGGAGGAAACAAGGGAAGCATTCACTTGTTTTAGACTAGAAATTTCGGAGGCACCTATTTGGACAACTGATTGGAAGAGATGTATATTTGTGCCCATTCCAAAGAAAGGTAACATCACAGTTGTCATGGATTCAGCATGGGTTAAATTCAATGTGAAGAAGAGAAAAATATTCACAGCTTTAGCAATAAGTAGCATCATGATAAATGAAGAAACGATTGAGTTGACAAAGATTTGTCTTGCCATCACAATCAATGCACAAGATATAGGACAGTACCATTGATGCCATACTGAAGAAAATTATTGATGAATATTTTCCAGTATTTGTTGCAGCAGTACATTGACAAGGAGTTTCCAGAAGTTCAGGCCAGATTCAGAAGAGGAAGTCAAACAAGGGACATAAATGCTGATGTCAGCTGGATCTTGGCTAAAGTAGAGAATACCAGAAATATGTTTGCTTGTGTTTTATTTATTATACTGAGCTATTTAACCGCGTGGACTATGGATAACCTTGAGTATAAAGGAAATTCCCTAATAGTTTCTTGTGCTCAAATAGAACTTGTACACGAATCAAGAGGCAACAGAACAAGGGCATACTGCATGTTTAGAAATCGAAAAGGTGTTTACCATGGTTATATCCTCGTGCCATACTTGTTTAATCATCAAAGAATCTGGAGTATGTGAAGAATAATGTGGCTTCAGCAATCAAGGGAAGTTTATTAACAACTTGTGATATGGATAAATTGCACCAGTGATTGCTGAAAGTTAAGAAGAATTGGAGAACTTGCTGACGAAAGTCAAGGATTGTAGCCCACAGCTTGGATTACAGCTCCATGTAAAAAGAAAATCAAAATCTTCACACCTGTACCAATAGATGACATCATGATAAATGGAGAAAAGATCGAAGTTGACAAAGATGTGTCCTGCTTGGTTTCACAATCGGTGTTCATGGGAGTTATTGTCAAAATACATGTTTTATTAGGTAAGTCTGCTGTGCAAGATCCTTATAGAATAATGAAGATCAAGGATATTAGTTTGAGGACAAATGTGTGCCCGACCGAGCCATGGTATTCTCAATTGAATTTTATTCATGTGAAATGTGAACATTTTATAAGGAAGACTGTAGAAGAATTTACACATGTGAATTGCAGTGCTGGAGAAAACATGGAAAGCAACATGGACAGCCAAAAGAACAAACATCTGTGCTGAAAAAAATTAGGAAAAAGTGCTCTTTAGAGGTAATGATGGAATGACGTTTTACACATTTGAACATATTCTGAGGAAGAAAAAAGTCCCTGAAGAAGAACATCATGTTTGGAAAGAGGAAGGTCAGCAGTAAAAAAGAATGTCCTCAAAGAGATGGGTCAACATAGCGGTCGCATCAATGGACTCAGGCATAGAGACACTTGAGAGGATGACTCATTTGTGCAATGTTTTGTTGTGTTGTACAAAGGGTCACTATAGGTTGAAGCAAGCTGGTTGTCACTTAACAATAACAACAACATATTTTAAATTGTATTTGTTTTAAAAACACTAGTATAATTCTAATAATAGATTCTTACATATTTATTGCCAAGATATAAAGAAATGAATTATTTGAAGTGCTAAATTGCATCAGCATAATTTTTCATAGCTAAGGAATTAGATACATTTTGCCATGAAATTCTAACATTTAAAGAATAGTACATGACAAGTGAGTATTTGTAAAATGTCTTTCACTATTACATAGAACATTGTCAATTATTAACTTACCTGTGAACCTTGTGTGTTTTGAAATGACTATGAACAATATAGCAATCCTTGATTAAGGAGGAATGAGATGTTATACAATATTTTATTTTATTTTTTCCCTTTATGAGCCTTTCAATCATAATATAAAGTTATATAATTACCTACTACAACCGTTTCTAAATATTGTTTACTAAAATATGTGAATGATTGCTTGCAATTTTAAAGAGAATTGTACAGGCAGACTTCTCTTACCTAGTCACTTTCATTAAAGTCTTGAAAACGTGTTTAAGTAGATACATTTAAGTAGATAACCAGAGGGGTATCTTTAGTAAACTTTAAGTGTTTTATATGTCTGGTTAATCCATGATTTGAAGAAAGAAAATCTTCTTTGATATTAATAAGGAGCTCTGAATTCTGAGTCTCTTAGAGAATTTGCATGCTTTATCTCTTGATGTACTTGGGGTGTTCTGAGTAAAATATTCAACCGGTACCATGATCTCCATTAAGAATAACCTTACTCACTTATATGAATTGTAGTACTTTTAGCATCACTACAAGGAGAAAAATAATACTATTTATCAAGAGCCAAGTTCTTCCCAAAGACACATTTTTGTGTGGTACTTTAGTAACGTTTATGCATGGCTCTCAATAATCCATGACTGAACAAACAAACACAGACTCTGATCTAGCACTAATAGAGAACAACTGGGGTTTACTTGCTGTCCTGCATGAAAATAAGAGCAAACTCAGGGGAAACTTCTCCTCTTGAGGTTTAACTATTCTGTGACTGGTTTCTCCTACTTATAATATTAATTCTGTTCAATTAAGTATTTATAGTCACCAGGTAGATAAAGTTACTGTGAGTTCAGAATATAAAGTAAACCATCTCTAGCAAGGAAAATGATGTGGAATAGAGTGTGTGACCCAATTCCATGCCCCCTCTCAAAGAATACTCTGAGATTAAGTGTCAGCTTGTGCAGCACATATGGGAATTGGAGAGGCAGACTACTCTTACCTAGCAGTACCTAAAACTTTCATTAAAGTCTTGAATTCAAGTTTCCTTTGGGAACTCGTGCATCCTGTCAATTACTCTGCTCATTGTAATTAGTGAAGCTATATAGCTATTGCTTGTCTTATCTTATAAAACAAATATAAATATGTATGTACATACATATTTACATAGGCAGATAAAATTTGATAGTTGTCTACAAACTTCTATATAATTTTTATAAAAATAATTATATTCAAACTATATACAAATATACAAGTTTATGTAAGGATGGGAGAGTCCCCCTGTAAAAATGAAACTCATTTCTTCTTGCGATGTGAGGGAGATATTGCATTTCGAGTTCATTCCAACAGGTCAAACTGTTAATCAAGCTATTTAATGCTTCTGCAAATGTTGTATAAGAGTGTACAACAAAAAAGGCCTGATTTATGGTAAATAGGCGATTGATTTTGCCACTATGACAGTGCATCTGCTCAAACAACGATCTCAGTCCGCCAGTTTTGGGAAAGAATGCAGCCTGCTGGTCTTGGCCCACACACCTTATGCATATGACCTTGCTCCATGTGATATCTTTTTGTTTCTGCAAACGCAAAGGGATATGGAGTAACAGAAAGTTGATTATGTATAACAGGTGAAGGAAAGCAAGAGGGAGACACTGGAATATGTTTCTAAGAATGGATTGGATTTGACATATGCATTCAATGAAATGGAGTTAATTCTGCAGTTGATAAGTTTGTTTTAAAAAAATCAGATACATAACTTTTAAAAAGTTGCAGTTTGTTTGTACCCCTGTATATCTAAATATACAAATATACTATACACATATATGTAACAGATCTACTAACTCAATATGTGCATATATGATGTACAATACAATGCATATTTATATTTACATACACATTATATAGATATCATATGTGTGTGCGCATTGTATATACATCTACAATATATTCATGTATGATATATGTGAGACATGTGATGTATTCTTATAATGCACATACAAAGATATGTTATGTATAATGTATATATAATATGCATGCATAAATATGAGCATACACATATGTGGATTTGTTATAAAAGACTAAGAGAAACTGTCATCTATATACTTTTGCAAATTAAAATGAGTAGGACAATTGAGAGAATGCTGGAGCCTCCACAGGGAAAACGTGTTCAATGTGTGTACAGGTGTAAGGTACTGCTAGCTAAGAATCGTCTGCCTCTCTACTTCCTATATGTGTTGCATAATTTGAAACTTGAGCTCAGAGTGGTCTCTGAGAGTGAAGCATGGAATGCCTCATTCGGAGGAGCGGGTTAGTGTGCACTGGGCTGCCAAGCGCCAGATCCGCAGTTTGAAATCACCAACAGCGCGGCAGGAGAACCAGAGGACTGTGCATGCCTGGAAAGACTGGCAGGTTCCGAAGCCCCTGAGGGCAGCTTTACTCTGTCCCGTCGGGTCTCTGGGAATACGTATCAACTCCGTAGTTAGAGTTTGGGGAGGTAGATCAATTTTAAATATAAATAAAATGAAAACTATTTTACTGTTTTTATAGTACATATTATTAAAGCTGCCACTGGATTCTAAAAAAGACCAAACTGTTGTACAAACCTAATGACATAATTTTAATCTAAAGTGAATGTAAATATAATAGAATTTCATGGCTTAAGGCACTAAAACGCTCATGTATCCTCAGCATGTTTTCTTACATTTAGCAATTTCCTCAGGATGATCTGATAAACATGATCTAATTAGCATAAACTGAAAACTGAAGGATTTTGAGCATGATTTCAGGAAAGTCTATCCCACCTGGATTGAGTTACCTGCTCATATAATAGACTATTAGGGGAAGAATATTTTTAAGTTGCACAACACAATAATTTATCTCCAATATATGAAGAACTTAACTTAATCTTGTTTTTAATACCTACCTGATGAGGACCATTGAATAAATTTTCTTACTAGCAGAATACATGCACATCACGACGTTAAAAAAACCGAAATACTTTCTACTGCTCATTGTATTTAGTGGCTGCTTAAATAGCCCCAAATTAATAAAATCGTCTTCCAGGATTATATTGTGTTTTTTAAAACCATTTCATTAGGAGTTAATAGAGATATCATATAATTCCAGAGTTCAATCACATCAAGTATTGTATAATTGCTGCCACATCAGTTTCAAATAAATTTTTCTTTCTGAACTCCTGCACGTGAACTCACTTTTACTCCCCACATGCAACTGTACTCCTCAGACACTCTTATTCTACTTGCTGTTTCTATAATTAGTTTTCTCATTGAAAGCACATCTCAAAGCTTGTTTTACTTTATGAAATGGAAATACAACACAGCCTTTTTCCTAGAGCATATTTAAACATTTTAAACATTGCTACTCAAGATAAATTCTAAATGAATTAAATTGAAGTCATTTACTGAGTTCAATTTCTAATGATTCTGGACAGATTTATAAAACAACCCAGTGAAATTAATTTTATCTTAAATCAGAGTGACCTCATAGGTCACTTTCAGGGCTATAGATGATAGATAGATAATAGATAGATGGACAGATAGAATAGACAGATAGCTGATGGACTGATAGATATAGATAGATAGGGAGATAGATAGATAGATAAAAGATGATAGATGACATATAGATGATAGATAGATAAAAAGCATATATGAACACATGCTTTCAAGTTTACCAGACTCAAAATAGAATATATACCACACAATAAAGCGGTATGTAACCCTGTATCATTCTATTTTGAGTCCACTGTCTAAGCTATGATCTTCTCTTACCTAAAGGCTCATGAATCCTCCTTTTCATCATAATGATTCCTTTATCAACAATTAATTTCTCCTGATGATATGTACACAGCAGGCAAGTTCAATAATATTAGGTAATTTTCCAGAAGCTTTTCATTGACTCATTTAGCAAGGAGAGTATTTGACCTTTTTCATTCCCCTGGAAGTGTTGTTCTAACTGCTACAATATAGCATGTTGATATGTGGCTTTGTAATGATCCCATGTACAATTAAATGAAACACTGCTCAGTCCTTTGCCATCCTTACAATTTATCTATATCTGAACCCATTGTTGCAGCCAGTAGGCCGCTGTGTGATTCCCTCTTGTCAAGGACTTTCCTCCTTTTCACTGCCTCTCTGCCAAGTATGTTGTCCTTCTCCAAGGGCTGGTCTCTCTTGACAACATGTCTAAAGTCTCAGGGTCCTTGCTTCTGAGGAGAGTCTAACTGTACTACTTCCACATAGTATGTATTTGTTTTTTGGAAGTTTGTGGTATTTTCAATATCATTGTTCCAGAACCATATTTCCAATCCATTCTTTCTTTTTTTTTTCTTTTTTTTAATTATCTTTGGTGTCACTGCCCTCTGGTGGTGAGAGTAGGAGGCCCAGCCTTGCTGCTGGATTTGAACCTCCAACCCAGTGGGCCACAGTCCCACACACAACCACTATGCCACCAGGGCTCAGCCCTCCTATGTCTTTGTTATTCAATGTCCAAGGCCTTCCATGATGCCTTCAAGCAACACAGTAAAGTTAATGCAATCTCAGTTTGCCATATTGAGAGATAGGTGGTGGATTCTGACTGTGTGATGTGCATAGATAGGTGAACTGGAAAGAAATTAAGTACATAAACACAAGTCATCCTAATTGGAGAAAGGGACTCTATAAAAAACAAGCATTAAAAAAAAAGGAAAAACATCAGTAACTATTAAGAGGAGTAGAAGAAAAAAAAATTAGTGGGTTTGAAAACATTTGGTTGTGTGTTAGGATAAAGGATACTAAGGTTTTTACATATCAATCAGGCTTATTAATCATCACCGTAGATAAGATTAACACATTATCAATTAAATGAGTCATTATCTTAATAACTTAGATGAAGGAATTAATGAAAATATATGAATATCCAAAATTTACATGTTAATATCCATTGCCTATGTTCTTGCATTTCTCTATGCCAGCCATAATTCCAATTTATATTGAGCTCATCATGATAAAGGGTCTTTGAAAAGAGCATGAATGTATAGAATATAAGATATACACATGCACATTCTGTATAGAAAATGTATCCCTGGAGACTGAGCTAATTCTATCTGTGGTTTTAACACTGAGATCAGAGAATGCATCCACTAGGACAATGTGAAGAAAACAAACTTTCCAAAATTTTATGCAAAATCTCTCTCCATTGATTATATGGCACTAATATACTCTGAAAGAATGGAAAATTACAAGGGGATACATGGAAATGAAACAGAAACTCTATGTATTCTAAATGCCAATAGGCTCAGTGCAACATGAACTGAGAAAATAAGGGCCATATGGAAAGGAAGAATAATTGAAGGCCCTGGAGCAGCAGACTAATTTCAGGACACATCATCTAAAGCCATTAAGTTCAGCTTCCACCTGGGCTACAGATTAACAAGGTCTGTAATTGCTAAAAGGCGTCTCTAAGGGTGTATTTTGTAAGCATGAAGAAAGACCATAGTTTATGTCTAATAGAGTTGTTTACAGGCTAGTTGTGAAAGTCATGGGTATAAGAGATGATGAATAAGTGGGTGGGCAGAGACAGCATTCCTTCAATTAGGATTCGAAAAGGAGTTATTTGTCTGTTAGCGTCTTTTGTTTGGGGAGGATTGAAAAACTATGCACTTACTTAATTACCTGTTGCAGACTTTACTACTGCTGCCAAACTGGGCGTCCCTTTTCTGGTTTCTAGCATGATGCAGCCACGGCGATATTACTTCTTTTTATTCTATCTTGGCTCCTTGAAATCTCCCCTGGCAGTAGCTCATGAGCAAAAATGTTCCCTGAGGTACATGGTGCCAGTTTCACTCCTGAATTCCTTTCCCTTAGTGTCTTTACTAGTTCCACAAAAGATCCTTTCCCATCTAGTGTTTATACATTTTTATTAGATTAAGATTTTCCCCTCCTCCAATAATGTTTTGGCTAAATGACTCATGAGTTTGTCTTCTTGTGCTCTATCAATCTATCATCTATCATCATCTAGCCACCTTTAGCCTCCAGAAAATTGGTAATGCTTGTTAGACTACAGATTTTGAGAATCAAAAGTTTAATTCTATCGACTACTTTTGCTTTTACCTGAAAGTTATAGCTAGATAGAATATCTTTTACTTTTGCTCCGCCCTTTCTTCGAGAAAAGGCAGTTTGATATTACTTAATCCATTTTTCTGAAACAGAGCTTATATTCTCTAGGGAACCACACAATGCTTTAAACTTTAAATTTATCTGAGTATATGTGTTGTTTTAAGTTTGCATCCTATTTCCAGAGTGTTGTAATGTGTCACTCTTTGCTTGCAAATCTGTAAATTGAATTTCAAGGGTATCACCTAATCTGCTGTGAGTTTTTGCTTCATTAATGTCACTGCTTTCCTGCCAAAGACCACCAGGAACAGGACTTTGCTTGAGCAAATTTGTTTTGTTGCTCTTTGCAACTGGAGACTTAGGAATAATCTGGAACCACAGGATATGTCACTAACGAGCTGTGAGACAGGATTTATAAGATTGAGAACAGCATGATAAACAGAGTAATGAGGAAATCCCCTATGGTTTCATTTTGCTTTGATTCCCAATCAATGTGTATGATTTGAGGAAGGATTTCAGATTTATAGCATTCTACAAGGTCGCAGATGGAATTCCATGATGTCTCCCTCATTAAGTCAATCCCTAGTCATAGTAACATAGGAGGAAAGAGTAAAGCTAGCCCTTTGCATTTCTAAGACTAGTATTTATGTGTCGCAGACAGACCCACCTTTCTTTCCCTTACAGTGACTGGTGAGTTCTATGCACTCACCTTGTGACTGGCACTTCGAGGCATAGCTTGCTACAAAGCCAGGCCTCCTACTTACATCATAAGAAGAGAAGGAATGATCTCACTTCCATCAAGTCAGTTCTGAATCAGACCAGGTGTTACCTGACACAACCAACAAAGCTCATTTTTTAAAGCTACGTATTTACATTATTCATCAGATTTATTATTTTCAGTGTACTCACCATTACACAAACACACACACACACACACACACACACACACACACTTGCAAACAAAAACCCTGAAGGTTGAACAAAACTGCTTGTATGAAGAAAACTTGCAGTGACCAGAGAGAACCTTCCCAAGCGATGTCACTGGGTACACTAACTCAGAGCGAGTTGCTAATGCTCTCCTAGCAGGAACAATTTGTACTATGAAAGCTCCACTCCCCCCACCGCGATTCAGGGGTGTTTGGGGTACCCCTCCTAAGTAGAGTAGAGCTGCTCTTCTGAGTTCCCAACAGTGTATATCTTCCCTAGAGCAGAGGGCCTTGCCTCTCTTCCTGGGAGTAACTGCTGGCTTCAAACTGCATTATTATTCTGCCAGAAAACAGAAACAATAAGAACTTTGTGGTCTTAGAACACTATTCTAATTTTTTGGTCTTTAGCAATGATCAGCATGCCGTGGCCTTATTTTAATGTGCATATTCTGTATGTATGTTACATCTATGTTTCAATGTGCATGTTTTGAGATTGAAAATGTTCAGCAAGAGTCCATAAAGACCAGCTGTCAATGCCAAACCAGCTCCTGGCGAAGAGGGGTCACTTTACTCTTTCTCAGCACCAACTCGTTGTAAAGCAATGTCAGTGGGGTATAACAGATAGAGTAACCTGCTAATTGTTAAGTATATGATGCTATACATGTTGACATATATTTATATCATCTATCTGTGTGTGTGAGAGAGAGACAGAGAGAGAGAGAGAACCCTAGCCTTGTAGCAAATGAATTGTCTAATTCAAATCTTATCCCATTAAAACTGGGGTGCTCAATACATTGATCACGATCTACTAGTCGGTCACAAATTAGATCACATGGCATTAAAATAGACGTAAGCCTATCATTAATCCTATCACAATTAAGTGAGATAGGCTTACATCTATTTTTGTAATGCCCTGTGATCTACCCACACTAGATTTGTGATTGACTAGCGGATTGTGATCAACATATTGAACACCCCTGCCCTTAAATTTCTCCCTAGTGCCCCTTTCTACCACCCTCCATTCAAAACATCTGTTCACATTATATTAATATATTAGAATATACATATTCCCTATTTCCATTAAAAAAACTGTCACTGACCTCTAGTTAATTCTCATTCATAGATGCCCTGTGTGACAGCTGGAAATGGCCCTGTGATTTCCGGTGACTATTAGGTCTCAAGAGTAAAGTGGATCTTTTCAACATGGAATGCCTGATGGTTTCAAACTTCTGACTTGGCTGTTAACAGCACAACATGAAAACCCCATTGCTACCAGGACTCCATGTTTTTCTGTGCATGTGTGTGTGTGTGTGTGTGTGTGTGTGTGTGTGATGAGGAAATGGGTAATAATTGTATGATATTAATTATAAGTATGATATTTGAGACTATTACAGGAAAACTTCTTTAAAACTTTAAACCTTTAAAAATATATATTCTACCCAGAAACTTATAAAGTAGTGCTTTCTCTACATGAGTCTCATTCAACAGTCTTCTAGTTTTAGTTACTGTATTTGTTGCTAAGTAATAATTACTTTCCTTTTAAGATTATTGTATAATTTAGTCAGCCTCTATTTAGCTGAAATTAGCAAAGGTTTTTATGAAGTCAACATTCTAAAAATATTTCAAATGCCTTTGTTCTATATAGCCTCATTTGTATTCTATGGTAAGTCTCATGTGATCTGAAAAAAGATAATCTATAAACTTCAAAATTTTTGTATTAAGATAACAGCACTCTTAACACCTGTTAATTGCAATGCGTTGTATGACAGTTACCAATTTTAAAATGTGTGGTATCATGAAAACAAAAAAATATGTATGCACTTTTTTGGATGTTGCCTACATTCCTGAACTCAGTGAAACTATTTCAAGATTTGCTTATATTTTTGTTAGTGGAAAAGGAGGTTATCAATTATACTACAAATCATGAGGTCTGCAGTATGGATTCACCAGCCACTCTGTGGGAGAAATTTGGGGCTATCTATTCCGCTAAACAGTCACAGTGTCAGAAACGCACAGGGCTAGTTCAGTTTCATGCTGCCCTAGAGGGGAACCAGGAGTCAAACGGAATTGACGGCCGTGAGTAGTGTTTGGGTTTTAATAATCCACCACATCGATATATGTACTGTTTATTTGTCTTTTATTGTTGGGCATTTTATTGTTTAAATTTTTGAGTATTATAAATAAAGCTGTTATAAACATTCATGTAAAAGTTTTCACAGAGATATATGCTTTCATTTATCTTCAGTAAATACGTGAGTGCAATGTTTGGGTCATATGGTCTGTGGACATTTAATTTTTTTTCCTGAAGAGTGGACTGGTGGGTTCAATCACTGATCTGGAACGTCATAGCTCAATGCGTGACCCACTAGACCACCAAAGCTCCTCAAACATTTCACGTTTAAAACATAGTGTTTTCTAAAGCTATTATAGTATGTTCTATTTCTTTTCATTTTCATCAACAATGTTTGAGAATTTCCGTTCTTCCAATGCATGCAATAGTGAGGTATTGATCCTGTATCATCTTATACAAATTTATGTCCTGTTATATCAGGATCATTTTTAAAGAGACTATCTCTTCACCATTAAGTATATATCAGCTATTTATCAAAGATTCTAGATGGATTTTTTTTTATTTTTGATTCCAATCTTCTTTCATTGACTCTGGTGTCTGTCCTTGATACCACAGGGATGCCATGCATGCACAGGGCAAAGAACTGTGACGTTTCCTACTTTGCTTTTCTCCAATATCAAATTACCTATTTGGGACCTTTACAGTTCCATATAAATTTGGAAGTTAGATTTTACTTTTTCTTTTGCTGTTTTTTTAATTTTCATTTCATTAACAAGTACTGCTGGGATTTTGAGTCATGATTGCCTCATAACTCTATGTCTTGTTTTCAATTGGGTTTCCTAGAGAAGCAAAACTAGTGACATATATTTGTGTAGATGTATAGGTAGCAAGAGTTATATAAAATATCTCAGGTTACATAAAATTGCATCATATAGACCACCTAACAATTATATGCACACTCTCTATATATATACATGAAATATTTATATTTAAAAATGACTTAATTGGATATGTCAAGTCTTGTTCAAATTTGTGGATCTCTGGACCCATGTAGTTCTAGGAGCTAATTAACAGGAAAAAGGAGGATGAAGCAAGAAGACGCTAGGCTGGTGGATGCAGAGCTGAATGAATTGGAGGTTTCCTGAACATATCCACGGTGCTGAATCTGAGATCAGAAGAGACAAACCAGTGCAAGCACCCAGGTCCATTAAAAGGCAAAACAGCACAGGGGAGCTCAGCTCTCCTTGGGATCTCTGCCATATGAAGGGTCATGTCCCTAAAGGGCTAGCACCCTCAGCCCTGATTATACAGTGGGCTTCAACACTATCTTCCTACAGCTATGTCCAGTTGACATACAATCTAACTATTACAGAGTATTTGTACACTATTACCATTTCACAATATCGAATCTCTCTACTGATATCATGTTATTATATATATATATATATATATATATATATATATATATACACAATTCTTTAGTTTTGTTTTGCTTTTACAACAGTGTTTTAAAGTTTCCACTATGGACAACTTTTCCTTTCATAGTTAGAGCCATTCCTAATTTAGACCAGTCTTGTTTTTTTGGAGGACATTTCAATTATGATATTATACTTTTTTTTTTCTTTTTTGTAGTTCTCTTCGATTGTATGAGGAGCCCTGCTGGTGCTGCCCAGTTTGCCTTGGCAGGATAAATAAAAAATTAACAGTTCTCACCCACCAATCTGTCTGGGGGAGAAAGATGAGTCTGTCTGTGCCCATAAAGATTTACAAGTGCTCAGAGACACTATGCAGGCTCATCTTAATTATTATTTGACAGGATATCAGTGGGTTGGGTTTGTGTGTGTGTGTGTGTGTGTTGTAGGGAGTGCGGATTAATCCAGCGGAGTTCAGATTCGGATCTAGTTCCTTGCTGCTTTGCTAAGGCCTTCTATTGTCTTTAGTAACGCTCCTGTGAAATGTTCAGGAATTCCTCTATGTAAGATCATGTCACCGATGACTAAAGGTTGTTTTGCTTCTTCCTTACAAGCATGGTTCTCTTCAATTTCTCTTTAAACTTTATTGTTTCAGCTAGTAATTCCAGTATAATATTGCATTAAAATGGTGACAAAAGTCACCCTTGTCTTGTTTCGATTCTCAGAGGAAATTATTTCTCACTCTTTCCACTGATAATAGTTTTTATTGTTTTTACATGTATATTACTTTTATGATGCTGCAAAATTTACTTCTAATTTCTATTTTTCTAAAAGTGTTTTAATCAGAAAAATATATTAAAATTTGTCAAATACATTTTCTGCACCAATTTGTGAACGTGTGCTTATTTTACTTTTTAAATATTAATGTATAACAGGTAGTACAGATGTCATTTTTTTATTCAAGGTTTTATAACTCTGTATTTTGGCCACTTGTTTCAAAGGAGTTGTCATCTTTCTGTGTGTGAACTCAGACTCTTTCATGTCTTTGGAATAATTTTGTATTTATTTCTTTGTAGTTGCTAATGATATGTTGGAGTGAAGGTATTTTTGCTTTACTTTGTTTTTATAGATAAGGTTGTGTATGGTAGACATGCTTTCTCTGTTCTCAGTAGGCAGGATGAAGGAGAAGGATATATGTGCAGTACTATTTTCATTTTTATGTACAACAATTTAAAGTATGCTGGTCTGTTACTGTTGACTCTGCCATCAAATGAGGCCAGAGCAGGTAGTCCTCACTAAGGAGGACTAAGGTTTTGCATTGGCACCTGGTGGGTGGTATTTGAGCTGGTTTGTGGGATGCAGGTACTGCTTCTCATGAACGCGGCAGACAAAATAGACATGTAATCTTTTAAAAAGCAGGAAGTGGATTGAGTGCTGTTGCATTGTGGGGATTGCAATAATTGTATGAAAGTGTGTGGTTTGAATGAATCGCTAACGAGCTCTGTGATTTTCACTCAAATCACAAAAAAAAATTAAAAAATGAGTCATCTATCCTTAGCAGAAATTAGATACATCTCCAATATTACAAAGTTGCTAAGTAGCTTCATCAATTAGAAAAATCACATCTGTGAAATACTTAAACTATTTTCTCGGAACATAGACAAATGTGTCATAGAGTACAAAGTTCTGAACCTCTATGATTTCAAAGAATGGATTGCCCACAATCAAAAAATCATGATAATATCCAAGGTTTGAATTGAATTTTGGAGCGCAGAATTATATTGGCATGTGAAAATGCGTGTGCTCCTGATATACCAAGAAGACAGAGAAATTAGAACAAGAACAAAGTGAAAGTATGTATTATTTTTGTAAATAAAAATGGTTAGAATTACTGTGATAGAATAAATCAAAAAAGAGATGAATTCATAAATTATACTTTGTGATCCAAGGGGTAGAACACCAATTCAAGAGTTGGTTGAACATTAAAAACTTTTAGTGAAAAGAGGACAAACAATATTAGCATTCATTCCATTATTCAATATTATTGAAGTGTTAAAAATTTTTCAATTCTATTTTCTCTCTCTCATCCTATAGTCTGTAAATTCTCCTAAAATTTTAAGCTTCAGGTTATTAAATCTTACTCAAGATGTAGCAGGATAAATTTATCATAATCATTGGAAAAGGATTTGTGTATTCTGAAGGAAAGGCAGATTTTCCCAGTAATTCTTTCCATCTCAGCAGCATTTTTTTGCGCTTTTTTTATTTTTAAATTTTATTGGGTATTCTTACAGCTACTACAACATTCAGTACATCATTTGTATCAAGCACATTTGCACACATGTTGCCACATACATTTCCAAGCATTTTCCACTTGAGCCCTTGGTACAAGCTCCTCTTAAACCATTTTATGTGGAACAATTCTCTGTTTTATATACAAATCTAGATAAACAAGTTTATTGGGTTTTCATATTGAAAAATTGAAAGATATTTTCTGTCACTGAGGAAATTTATAAGGAAAAGGATAAAGCTATCCTCAACAATTGTTATGTTTGAACTCATTGATTTTCCTTCAAGTATCTTTAATCTATGTTTAGGGTAGAAAAGAAAAGTCAGTTTTTGAGAAAATATGAAGGTATTGAGGTTGACCTGAACATATTGAATTTAATGGACTTGTAGGCATTAAATTTTGACAAGCTAAGTAAACATTTTAGATTTGGGATATAAGCCAGTTCTGTATATGTATCTGACAATGTCTTGTGATAATAAAAGCACCAAGGGTTGCACAAATAAGTAAGTGATTAGCTAAGAGATACTTGCTTATTGCTACTCATCAATGGTGCATTATCTTGCCCCGGGCAGAAGGAATAAAGTGAAACTGAGAGAGATAACAAAAATTGCAGAAGTGGAGTTACAAAGAAATGACATTATATGTTATGGAAATAGAGAGAGATGGAGGGTTTTAAGTTTATTTCAAAAACATAATCTTTAGTAATCAGAAAACTGTCATGGATTGAAGAGAGTTGGCATTGAAATAATCTAAATATCTTTATTTTGCAACTTAGAATAAATATTTATTTATAAGTTACTGAGCTGCTAATTTTTAGTTGAGGCAACATGTACGTACACACTTTGGAATTTACTCATCATCCCCTACTGGCAACTACTTACCTTGATTTGGTATGTCAAATAAGGATCTTTAATGGGTTATCGCTTGCCAAGTTTTAGTTTTCTTACTGAGCTTATATTAGGTTTTCCATAGCACTGCTTTTTATAATTTATATTGCTTTATTCAGATTCCTTAAATTCAAAATGGAAATGGGATCAAATTTCTGGTCATCCCTAATTATGGCAGAAGGCATTGGGTCCTTATTGGGTCCTTATCTGACCTGTGTGCAACAAAATGAACTATCTGGCTCTGCACCATGCCCAGAATTGTTGGTAATTTTGAACTTATCAGTGATTTCCCTGGCATCCTAACACAATATGTAAGTCAGAATAGAAGGGAAAATTGATACCTGTCTATCTATCTATCATCTATCTATCTATCTATCTATCTATCTATCTATCATCTATTTATCTATCTGCCTACCTATCTATCTATCATCGATCTATTTTAGAAGAGACAATTTTTGAGAAATCATGACTCCACTGTCATAGACTTAAAGATATTGAGTTTTACATGCTTGTATTAATTAAATTTTGACTAGTTGAGTAAACATTGTAGATTGTTATTCTAAGCAAAAAGAACAATGTACATATTTGACACTATCAATATGAGAGTTTAGATTTATTTAAGGCAAAATTCTATAATACAGTGACTTTTTTAAAGAACAAATTCCATTTTATTCTGACCTTTACAATATGCCTTTTTTCATAACGTTGGTGATTCTCCTTCCATTTTCACTAGTTTAATAGTTTCCCTCTACATAATTAAAAAATATCTCTAGCAAGACATTGTTAAAACTTGTGTTATAATTGACATAGATGGCAGTGCATCTGTGTGGTTAAGTGCTTAATGAATATTCAATGTACTTGCAAATGAAAATGCACAGAGACAGTGATTTAACAGCAATATAATATTGTGTAATAAGATTAAGAAATAAGATCCAAGTGTAGTTTCTCTCTGAGGAAAAGGAGAAAAACAATATAAAACAGAAAGTTAAAACCTACTGTGGTTTCTATCTTGTTGCTAATTGCTGATGTCTAGTTGTTTCCACTTTAGGATCCAATGAACAATAAAATCACCGTGTGGCCCGGCACCATTTTCACCCCTGCTGTGCGTGACTCCACTGTTGCAGCTAGTGCACAGATCCATTTCACTAGGAGCTGTCCTGTTTTGCTGACTTTCTACTTTAATTTACATGATGTCTTTCTGCAAGATCAGCTAACTTGTGATAACTTGTATAAAGGACAGGAAATGAAATCTCACCATCCTCATTTGTATTTCTTCTAAGATTGATTTACTTGTTCTTGTGGAAGTCTTCAGTACAGGAAACATCTCTCTGTAAAACTGCAGATCCAAGACTTCAGTTCTTCTTCAATCTCATTATGCATTTGGTCTGCTTTCTCATGCAAGTATTCATTAGTCCTCAAAACAACCTGAGATGCTTTTTTAAAATTCTAAACATGACTTTTGCAGTATGAGCATTGATTGGGGATCCACATTTTCTACACTGGCTAATTCCCCTGTCTTGAAAATCAGACTGTGTTTCAAACACTCCTTGAGCTAGGACATTGTTTTAAAAGATAAAATCCATATTCAATGCTCAAGTGTAGGAAATTAAAGATAGCTATGCATTCTTCAAGCATACCTCTTTAATTTTAAGAATATATGCACATATTCATTGCCATCCAGTCAATTCTATCTCACTGAGAGCTGAAAGGCAGTATAACTGTTTATGAATTACCAAGGCTGCAAATATTAATAGTAACAACTCGTGAATATGAACAGCTGATCTTGAATTTATGACTCTACACTGAAAATACTTCTTGTACATAAAGAAGAGTAAGTAGAAAGGATTATTATAGAATAAAAATGTTTATATATATATAAACACACACACACACACACACATATATATATATATATATATATATATTCTCAGCTATTGCTCCTCAAATTGTGTTCGACCTAGGTTTTGAGAGTTGTGAGTTCAATGCCAGAAATACTTTCCACAGCTGAAAGCAGAAAATATACAATGCGGGGTTGAGCCCCCGTGGCATAGTGGTTGTACGCGGGACTGCAGCCCACTGTGATGGAGGTTGAATTCCAGCAGTGGCTCCACAGGAGCAAAGGCTGGGCCTCCTACTCCCACCAGCAGAGGGCAGTGATGCCCAAAAAACAAACAAACAAAACAAAAAACAAAGAAAATATACAATGCTTGCACATGTCCTATTTGCAAATACATTGGCACATATGAATCATGGATAATGTGGATTATTTTGAGAATGATGAGAATTTCAGAACACAGAATGTGGAATCTGTACGCAAAGATGTAATAGAACAGAACAAGTCAGGAAAGGCATGTGAAAGATGACTTCTATCATCATAATCATTGAATCTGTATGTTGAATGCATATTTGAAATGCCAGCCTCTGAAGGACAAAACATCACCAGAACTATTGTTAGGTTCCATCAAATAAGAGTGAGTCTGCCTTGTCCTGCACCATCCTCACACTGTCCCTGTGCTTCAGCCTATGGTCGCTGCCATCACTGCAACCCATCTCCTCCAGGGGCTCCCTCTCCTCTGTGGCCCCTGGACTTTTCTAAACAGGAGGACTTTCTCAGGCTCTGACAACATATCCAAAGAGAATCACATGAAGCCTTGCCTTCCTTTCCTCTAAGTCTCACTCTAGACGAACAGCTTCGAACACAGGTGACTCCATTCCTAATACAACAGTGATGGAATCTCAAAACACCGTATGACACAGAGGGGGCCGGGAACCATGGAAAGCTGGCCAATTACAAAAGGACAAATACTGTATGAGACCATTATTCCAAGGATAAGGAAACACTGCGGTGAAGGCAGGATTCTCTTCTCTTTTCTTCTCTCCCAATCTGGTGTCCCACGCAGTGAAGTAGTTTGCTTATGTAGTTAGTGCTCCTAAACCTGCATTGCCTCATTATTTTTACATTTTAAAAATCATTTCAACAGACTAAGCCTCACCTTTGCTGGGATCAGTAATTCATGTTGTGTGGAGGGGGGGGACCAAGCAGATCTAGTCACATAACCTTCTTCTAGGGTTACCACAAATCAAAAAACACTTCCACCAGGGTGCTTTAATGTAAGCTCACCTGTGGCAGATGTAAGGACATGAAATATCCCCTCACACTTACGGCTGATCCACTTTCATGTGAAAAGAAGCAGATGACTGCTATCCTAGTGTTATGTATTTGGAGGCTGCTAGAGTTTGGTTCAGATTTCTTGTTTTCTGGGTGCCCAGTGAATGGTGGGTCGGGGTAACCAAATATTTCCTATTTTATAGTTCTCATTACTTTATTATAATATATCTCACTTTGACAGGCAGAATTTGCCATGGTGAATGAGTGTTATTAAAAAAAAATGTGTGTTATCCCCAGCCCTCTTCTTTTTAAATGCAGATAGTAAAAGCTTTAAATCTGGACAAATCAACAACCCATATATTTTGGTCCAAAAAGATGACCTGTGCATGAATATTCCATCTTTTCAACAGTATTTTAAATTCTGTTGGATAAATTTAATGATACCATCAGTAGAAATATCATATCCCGATGGGAATGAATTAAAAGATTCCCCAATAAAATGATAATGGTATCTCTAAAGTGAACTAGTGATATATACATATATGGATGTGGGAGTATCAATACCTTCTGAGTTTACAATTAATTTTAGTCCTAATATAAAAAAGTGAATTCCTAGGGTCCTAATCAATATTTGTACCAAGGACAAGATCACTGACTGAACATATGGGTGCCAATGCAAAATGTTGTGAAAAAAATCAGACGGTCAGGGCTAAGCCCCGGTGGCATAAGTGGTTGAGTGCAGGACAGCGGCCCATAGGTTGTTCAAATCCAGCAGCAGCTCTGGGGAGCAGCAGTGGGTAGTGGCCACGGCCACCAGAGGCAGTGATGCTAAACAACAACAAGAACAACAAGAACAACAACAACAACAATCAGATGGTGCTCAGCTATCAGAAAGAATAGTGTCTGGTGTCTTAAAGGCTTATCTTAAAATAAGGAGTCATGTAAGTCAGGGGTAAATTAAGTCTACATAAAAGGAACACACCAACCCATATGATCAAGGCTGTTAAATGATGCAACACAAATCCAAAGGGGGAAAGAGTATCAGAACATACATTGTGAATATCTACTATGTGAAGACTGTAGATGTCAGTGGAAACTCAAAATTTATTCCTCAGATCCCCACCAAGATTAAGTCTCTGGTGAATTCCCTCAGACCATTGACCAGGTATGTGTATAGACTTACTACCTGGCAGAATGTTTTGGAAAGTGGATCACTGCAGTCATAGTTAAGTTAAAATGCAACACTTTATCATTTAATCTCCAATATAACACGTTTTAAATTTATTCTAGTTTTTAATATTTTCTGCTTCCTTGACAACTCAAGTTTTTCTCTGTTTCTCATTATTTGGGTTTTTTGTTTATTTTGCTTTTGTATTCTTTGAGCTTTTCATTATATGAAATCTGAGATCAGTAAACCTTTAGACACATTAACTGTATTAATAGTTTTTTTAGGGATTTGGCAGAGAAGCTTGGTAGGAAATGGGGAGCTAAAAACAATAAAATCAAGAAAGTAGAAAATTTTCTAAAACAGATTGTAGTGTTGATTGCAC